>JAJOZX010012907.1:22500-27500 GCA_023014485.1 Bathynomus jamesi
CATGCCGTAACATTATATACATTCAACTGCAAAGAACACGCAGTATAAATAACGTAAAGAACGACGCTTGTATAGGAGATATTCCGCGCAAGACGAGAAAGAGAAAACAACAAATGAAAAAATGAAGTACCACCTGGGAATCGAACCCGGGATCTTCCGATTGCCGGTCAGACGCGATAACCACTACACCATGGACTTCACTCTTCCAAATGCCGTAATTCCTCTACATACTCGCAGAAACCAATGCCCAAGGGGGCACCTCCCGCATGCCGTAACATTATATACATTCAACTGCGTGTTCTTTGCAGTTGAATGTATATAATGTTACGGCATGCGGGAGGTGCCCCCTTGGGGCATTGGTTTCTGCGAGTATGTAGAGGAATTACGGCATTTGGAAGAGTGAAGTCCATGGTGTAGTGGTTATCGCGTCTGACCGGCAATCGGAAGATCCCGGGTTCGATTCCCAGGTGGTACTTCATTTTTTCATTTGTTGTTTTCTCTTTCTCGTCTTGCGCGGAATATCTCCTATACAAGCGTCGTTTTACGTTATTTATACTGCGTGTTCTTTGCAGTTGAATGTATATAATGTTACGGCATGCGAGGGGTGCCCCCTTGGGGCATTGGTTTCTGCGAGTATGTAGAGGAATTACGGCATTTGGAAGAGTGAAGTCCATGGTGTAGTGGTTATCGCGTCTGACCGGCAATCGGAAGATCCCGGGTTCGATTCCCAGGTGGTACTTCATTTTTTCATTTGTTGTTTTCTCTTTCTCGTCTTGCGCGGAATATCTCCTATACAAGCGTCGTTCTTTACGTTATTTATACTGCGTGTTCTTTGCAGTTGAATGTATATAATGTTACGGCATGCGGGAGGTGCCCCCTTGGGGCATTGGTTTCTGCGAGTATGTAGAGGAATTACGGCATTTGGAAGAGTGAAGTCCATGGTGTAGTGGTTATCGCGTCTGACCGGCAATCGGAAGATCCCGGGTTCGATTCCCAGGTGGTACTTCATTTTTTCATTTGTTGTTTTCTCTTTCTCGTCTTGCGCGGAATATCTCCTATACAAGCGTCGTTCTTTACGATATACATATATATATATATATATAGTAAGCATAGAAAAAATTGTGGGAGGAGCCAACATTTATAGTTTATGAAACAGATCACAAAAGAATAAAGAAATAAAAATAAATATAAATATAAATTGAGAAAAAATTAATTACCAAATAGTGCCTTAGTGATATATATGTCACAGCCTAAATAATCATAAAGAAATAAACAGGCAAATAAAAAAACCACAAATATATATACATACATATATATATATATATATATATATATAAAAAGACACTTTTAGCACTTTGGCCGACCTTCAATATAAATTCAAATGGCTTGTTTATGGAACAGGTCACAAAAGAATAAAGAAATAAAAATAAATATAAATATTGTAAGTGGAGTCTATAAATTCAAGCTCAAAAGGGAAGTTTTACAATCAATTTAATAGATGATGCCAAATTGATATATATGTCACAAAGAAATAAAGAAATAAACCACAAAAAAAAAAAAAAAAAAATTATTATTAAAAAAATAATAAAAAATAATAATAATAAATTGAAAGATAAATTTTAAGAGAGGCAACCAATTTATAAGGGAAAAAATTACCACATATGCATATTATAGTCACAAACGAATAAAAAAGTACAAGTAAATATAAATTGGAAAACAAAATGATGCCTAGATGATATATAAAGAACAATAAAATATATATACAACATATATACGGTATATATACGAAAATATAAACGCAATATATACAGAATATATATAATATATGCATAAGGGAAAAAAAATTACCAAATTTGTTTTTATAATTATTGTCTGAAAAAACGGTAGGTCGCAAAAGAATAAAGAAATAAAAATAAATATAAATTGAAAAAAAAAATTACAAATAATACACGTACCCATGTATACCCGCATAACCAAATAATATACATATACACACATATATACAAACACACACACACACACACATATATATATATATACACATACAAGCTTGACCATCGCGAAATGAGAAATCATCGCGCAGAACCTTTATGAGGTTGTAAGGTAAGGTAAGGTACATACACATATATATATATATATATATATATATATATATATATATATATATATATATACGTTTAACTGCATAATACATACATACATACATACATATACACACATACATACATACATATACACACATATATACATACAAACACATTTAACTGCAATGACCACACACATACTCACATACACATACATACATACACATACACGCATACAGCAAAAAATTGAAAAATACAATTGTGAGAGAAACAAAAGACAAAAACAAATTTTTACCAAAGATTTAACAACCTGCCCTTTTTGTTTAAATCCATTCTGAAGGAATTCAGAGCAACGGGATCGAGTTGAAACAGACCTTTACTCATGTTAAGGTTATTTGTAAGTTGAATTATAGCCGACTCAAGAATATTTCTATTAACAATGTTGCTAGAGTGAAACAAAACTGAAACATTATTCCAATCAATACAATGGGATAACTCTGACAAATGGACAAAAAGGGCACTGGACAACTGTCCCGTTCTAACGGAATATTGATGCTGTTTTACACGCGTTTGCAAATCCTTTCCCGTCTGACCTATGTAAAAGGAATCACATTGCTTACACCCAATTTTATAGATAATGCCTAAATTATTGGTAGGGCTATTTTTTACTATGATGTTTTTCACAATATTGTTATATGAAAAAAACTACACTGATATCCAAAAGTTTAAGTACATTAGCAATGCCTAAGAAGCCCGGGAAAAATGGAAGTACTAAAATATTCTTTGACAAGGTGCGAGTGTTATTATTCACACGATAGAAGGTTCGTTTAGCCTTATTAAGACAAGATTCCATGAACGCAGATGGGTAACACAACTCACTTCCAATACCGTTGATATTTTCCAATTCGGCATCGATGTATTCCGGACTGGCGATCCTAAGAGCGCGGAGAAACATTGAGGAAAATATGGCCTTTTTAATAGGGGTGTCATGTCCAGAGTAAAAGTGTACGTAGGACAAATTGTTTGTTTTTTTCCGATAGATACTAAACTTAAAACACGGGCTATCCCTATGAACACGCACATCCAAAAACGGGATTGAGTTGTCTTGTTCCACTTCTAAAGTAAATTTAATGGAGGGGACTTGGTCATTTAACTGAAGGAGGAAGTCATCCAGGTCACGATTCATGGGCCAGATACACAAAATATCGTCGACGTACCGCAACCAAGGGATGCCAACCCCCAGGATTCTCGGAATGTAAGTAATTTCAAAAAACTCCATATAAATATTGGAGAGAAGGGGCGACAAAGGGTTGCCCATGGCCATCCCAAAAACTTGTTGATAATGCTCGCCATTGAAAGTGAATTTACAATCCTTGATACAAAGCTTAATAAGCTCCAAAACAGTGTGTGCAGGTAATGGTAAATCATAATTATGTAATTCTCTGGCGAGAAAGTCAAGCATATCATCAATCGGCACTTTTGTGAACAATGAACAAACGTCGAAACTGATCAATCTATCGTTGGTATTACTGTAATGCGAACATTATTCAATTTTTCAGTGAGATCCATGGAATTTTTTACGTGTGAATCAGAGACAGTTCCAAGAATGGGGGACAAAACATTAACAAGCCATTTGGAGAGTTTATAGGTAATAGAGCCCACCGAGCTAATAATAGGGCGCATAGGGTTACCCGGTTTGTGGGTTTTAATAAGACCATAAAGATAAGGCAGAGCAGGTGAAGTGGACAAAAAAAGGGGAATTAAATCCTTATGATCTTTGACAATGCGTTTCAAGCCACTATTGAATGATTTGATGACATCATCCTGTGGGTTCTTCCTAAGTTTCACGTATGTGGCGGGGTCCTGAAGCAGCTCATTCATCTTTCCAATGTAATCCACTTTGTCCATAATGACTAAGGTGTTAGCCTTGTCTGCTTTAGTAATATGGAGCTCACTTTTACTCTGGACATGACACCCCTATTAAAAAGGCCATATTTTCCTCAATGTTTCTCCGCGCTCTTAGGATCGCCAGTCCGGAATACATCGATGCCGAATTGGAAAATATCAACGGTATTGGAAGTGAGTTGTGTTACCCATCTGCGTTCATGGAATCTTGTCTTAATAAGGCTAAACGAACCTTCTATCGTGTGAATAATAACACTCGCACCTTGTCAAAGAATATTTTAGTACTTCCATTTTTCCCGGGCTTCTTAGGCATTGCTAATGTACTTAAACTTTTGGATATCAGTGTAGTTTTTTCATATAACAATATTGTGAAAAACATCATAGTAAAAAATAGCCCTACCAATAATTTAGGCATTATCTATAAAATTGGGTGTAAGCAATGTGATTCCTTTACATAGGTCAGACGGGAAAGGATTTGCAAACGCGTGTAAAACAGCATCAATATTCCGTTAGAACGGGACAGTTGTCCAGTGCCCTTTTTGTCCATTTGTCAGAGTTATCCCATTGTATTGATTGGAATAATGTTTCAGTTTTGTTTCACTCTAGCAACATTGTTAATAGAAATATTCTTGAGTCGGCTATAATTCAACTTACAAATAACCTTAACATGAGTAAAGGTCTGTTTCAACTCGATCCCGTTGCTCTGAATTCCTTCAGAATGGATTTAAACAAAAAGGGCAGGTTGTTAAATCTTTGGTAAAAATTTGTTTTTGTCTTTTGTTTCTCTCACAATTTTATTTTTCAATTTTTGCTGTATGCGTGTATGTGTATGTATGTATGTGTATGTGAGTATGTGTGTGGTCATTGCAGTTAAATGTGTTTGTATGTATATATGTGTGTATATGTATGTATGTATGTGTGTATATGTATGTATGTATGTATGTATGTATGCAGTTAAACGTATATATATATATATATATATATATATATATATATATATATGTGTATGTA
>JAJOZX010012907.1:32500-100751 GCA_023014485.1 Bathynomus jamesi
TAAATTTAATTTGCGACGGGAATGGGTATGAGTTATTAAGGGTAACCTTATACGGGTTGTATATTTGGAGGGCTTTTGAACGCAAGGAGCAACCAATTGGTAGCCGAATAACCATAGGGATTGTGATGAGGGAATAATTCGATGGACACTCAAGGGTAGCGGCAGTCCTGTTCGCGAAGGAAACCCAGATGTCTGGTCCAATTCGTAGTTGGATGGTTTTAGGGGAATTAAATTTTTTAAATGAACTTACGGGGGCATGCAGGTCACGAATTAAATCGATAAAGCACGACCTAGTAGTTGGAAGAATAACTGGTTTGAGTGGAGGGCAGACGAGTTGTTTATTTGGTTGCGGGAATCGGCAATGCCGGACTTCGCTATCTGACATCATAGAATAAGCTGATAGATCTTTGGTGAGGAAAAGGTAAGGTGGTACGGTGGGTAAATACAATCGATAGACTTTAGAGTTATTTTGGTAGGGTGTTGGGAAAGGGTGAAATTTATATTCGTCATAAGTGAGGACATCGAAAAATGGTATAATTATGAGGTATGTGTAGGGGCGTGGTCCATGTACAGTCCAGGTGTATTCTAGAAATTGAGGTAATTAGTGTGGTTGAGTGGGAATATGGGTGATAATTTTAATTGTGACTGGGCGGTGTGAATCAAGGACTGAAGTATTTCCCATGGTATTAGGGTGGAAAGAGTGATTTTTCCATGGGCTAGCTGGGTTGCACGCAAAACCTTGGAATGAATCGTAGTTATTCGTTGTAAGTATTTATCGATTAGGGTTACTTGTATGTTCATTATCTCTATTAATTCTAGATATCGTTTGTGTTCTTTGTATTGAGCTAACATGGATTCAAGGTATGTGAATCTGTCCGAAAGGGAGTGAAGGAAGCGATTGTTTTCGTGTAATGACCTAATAGTTTGTTCTAACATGTGTCCATTATATTGTCGATTTCGCGCGAAGAGATTCAATTTAAGTTCAATTCTTTTAATATCTTCTTCGGTCGCTAATCCGAATAAACCTTTGAACAGTTTCTCTCCTATATCTATCAGTTCCCTTTTACTTCTTTGGTTATTAAAGTTTTCTGAATTTTTAGTTGCAGTTTATATCCATGGTAAGGCTAGTATTTCTGATAGGGCGTGTGCTGTAGTTTGAATATTTTCGAGGGTATTTTCTAACAGGACGCGACTAATCTGATCTTTTCCTTGGAAAGAATTTTGGACTTTACTTTTAAACGTTTTTAATTGGGTTTGTATCTGAAGGAGATTGATTTTAATTCTAGCAGGGGGTTGCAAATTTATATAAAGGTCTGCGTGCCCTTTCAAAAATTTACCTTCTGCAAGTTTTTCTATAACAACTCCGGTAGAAATTCTAATGCTAGGTCTACAAGAGTAAATAATTTGGAAAATTATAAGGGGGACAATTTTATTCATTTCTACGCGTTAATTTATACGGAGCTGGGGGTAGTTGTGTGGATACTTGTGTGGATAATTGTGTTTGTGGGCGAAGTTGTCGGCCTCGTTTTGGTGGCAATGGGGGTCGACCGTTGAGCTCGGATTCTGAGTGGGTTCGTTTCTTATGTGAAGGTTCTAGTTCACGTGGGTGATGCATTTGCGGGCGGTATGTAGGGTCCGTGCGTCGATCATCAATCGGCGAGGGTGGGGACAGAGGAGATGGTGGAGTTGGAGGAGATGGTGGAGTTCCACTGAGTGATCCTCTCGAAGGGGTTTCTCCAGGGTCTGGGTCCGATGGGACGCTTGGCTCTTGGGCCTCCTCTTGTTCAGAGATTGCGTCGAGTACTGGTGGTATTACGAGGTACCAATCTTCGTCATGTCATGGGTAGCGGTTCCCGCGGTGACCACTTCAGTTTTTTTATCCCTGCCCGATTTGTTAATATCTTGACCTTTTGAAGGATAGGCGGCTCGAACGCCTGGCAGCTGTTTTTTGGGAAGGTGTTTTTCGGAAGCTATCTTCAAATTGTCAGCGTGAATGATCTTTAGTTTGGAATGATCCCGGAGGTCGAGGATTTCATAACGATTTTTTCCGAGGTTTTTCATAATCCTGTATGGGCCATCCCACTTTGGGTATAATTTGCGATGAACACCTGGCGGTTTCACGCTCTTCAGATAACATCGCATACCGACGATTATAGTCCGTTGACGGGGATGACGACTATGTTGCTCTTGCTCCATCTGTTGGTTTCGTTGGTCGAGGGCATAGCGGATTATGTAAAAAATCTTGAAAGATCGTTCAGCTAGTTGCTGATTTGCTTCTGCCATTTCGGAAGATGTTAGGACTGCCGGGTCGGTTTGGTCGGGCAAATCAAAAGGTAGACGCTTGTCGTAGTGATAGAGAACGAAATGAGGGTGTCCCCGATGGACACATTATAGCCATTGTTGATGGCTGTTTGTACCATGGGAAGGGAATCATCCCATGTACGGGAGGATGCATCGACAACGTGGCGCAGGGCTTGCAAGATCTTTCGATTGTGCCTTTCCACTAAGCCGTTTGCCTGCGGATGGTATGCCACAATGTGTGTATTTTTAATTTTACACATGTTACAGAGTGACTCGAACAGTTTGGAAGTGAAACTAAGGGCGTTATCCGAGATTAGGATGGAAGGAGTGGTATGATTTTGGATGACGCGTTCCACTAGGGCTCTTGCCACAGTTTCCGAGGTCTGGTCTGGAATGGCGGCTACTTCGCTGTAACGCGAGAAGTGATCCGTAAACACAATGATGTACTGATTTCCCTTTGATGTTTTGGGAAATGGTCCCAGTATATCCATTCCAGTTCTTTGCCAGGGCCTTTGGCATACTGGATATTTATACATCGGAGCTGTGGATGGTACGTTGCCCTTATGCTTTAAACACGACGGACATTCGGCGATGTATTCTTGTACCTTTCTGTTCATCTCGGGAAAGTGGTATCGCTCCAAAAGACTCTTGATGGTGCGATCCGGTCCCATGTGTCCATACAAAGGTGAGTCGTGACAAAGTCCAATGACTATATCGACGAGATCCTTTGGTATCTACACGAGGTCATTTCCACCTTCGTTCCTGAAATATACGAGCCCATTTTTGAGGTTGTACTGTTCTTTTACCTTCGATGGTTCCTTTTGTTCCAGGCGCGCCCGAAGGTTTTGGGTGTGTTGGTCCTGTTGTTGGGAGTATTACAGACACTCGTAGTCGAACACAGGAAGAATTCCTATTTTATTCAATTTGGGGGTCGGGCTTGAGTCTCGACAATCCGTCTGGGATAACTTGCAGTTTTCCCGGTTTGTATACGATTTTCGCTGCAAAGTCCTGAATCAACAGAGCCCATCTACTCAATCGTCCTTCAAGTAGCTTGTCCTTGAAGAGGTACGTGAGTGGCTTATGATCAGTCTTGATGGTTACAGCGTAGCCATAGACGATATTTCGGAATTTTTTCAAAGCCCAATATACCGCTAGGGCCTCTCGGTCCGTAGTGGAATAATTCCGTTGAGGTGCAGAGAGAATTGAACTGGCATAAGCAAGGGTAATTCCACACCGTCTACGTCCTGAACAGGACGGCTCCTAGTCCATGGAGGAAGCATCTGTGGCTATGATGAGGGTCTTGTGTAATCAGGATATTGTAAAATGGGATGACAGGTTAGTTTATTAATTAATGTTTCAAAAGCATGTTGGTGATCGGATTCCCGGTTAAATTTCGAATTTTTCTGGAACAAATTAGTAATGGGTTTAGCAATATTCGAAAATTGGGGGATAAAGTTCCGATAAAATCCGACAAAACCAATAAATGCACGGGCGTCGTCGATGGTCTTGGGTACAGGGTACCTTTCCAGGGCTTCGAGTTTGGCTAGATCAGGTTTAATTCCTGTGGACGAGAGTAGGAATCCTAGGTATACCAGGGATTCTTGTAAAAAATTGCACTTTGCAAGCTTCAGTTTAAGGTGTGCTTTTCTCAAGTGTGATAGCACATTCTGAAGGCGTTGGAAGTGTGTTTTTATGTCCGAAGTGTAGACGATAATATCGTTAAGATAAACGAGAGCTTCGACACCTAATAGTTCGGAAAGGACTATATTCATCAACCTAGAGAAATTAGCAGGCCCATTTCAGACTCCGAAAGGTAAAACCTGGAATTCGTAATGGCCTAGGTTAGTGGAGAAAGCAGTCAATGCCCGAGATTCGGGACTGACCTCCATTTGCCAATAACCCGATGCTAAATCGAGGGAAGAAAAGAAGTTCGCTTTCCCTACGTTCAGAATTGTTTCCTGCATGTTTGGAATCGGGAAACGGTCTGGGATGGTAATGTTGTACAGGCGTCTAAAATCTATACAAGGGCGAGATGTTCCGTCCTTTTTGGAGACGAGAATCATGGGAGCGGACCAGGGACTAGCTGAAGGCTGAATGACATCCTGCTCCAACATGTCCTTGGTGTGTTCCTCAAGAGTGACTAACTGGAAATGTGGAAACCCGATAGGGAGAATGAAATGGGTTTGGAATTTGGGTTCCAACTTGATTTCAAAAGGGACCAAATTAGTTCGGCCCAGAGGATCTCCTATTAGGGCAATCAATCTCTATTTCTTATCAGGAAATCGAGAAGTGATTCCATTAGTTGGGATCCTGTAAAGTGGGTGACTCCTGAAGGGAGTGCTCCAGACATTTCTTATATCTTCTTTTAATATTGAAGGATTTAATTCTAAGGAACTGGAAACACGATTTATCATACTGATGGGGAAATCTGAATCTACTTCTACTGTGGAAACAGTTCCTATTTTCTGATTTGAAGTTAATTCTATAGGACTTTTTCCTTTGTTTAAACAAACAACAGGGATAGCTGAATTCTGACTCTGACTAAGGACTTGGGCAATAAGAACATCTCTTTTGAAATTACTTTTCTCTGTAATCAGAGTACGCTCTGACTCTAATAATTTTCCTTGACTGTTAACTACTTTTGCTAGGAAACAAATCTTCTCATAAGGTGCTACTGTTATATGCTCGGTAGGGCATATGAAAAATTGTGAATCTGATTCTGGTTCGGCGACTAAAATTTGCCTTATTGGCTGAACTGAAGCTGGCTGACTGGAAACTGGCTGACTGGAAACTGGCTGACTGGAAACTGGCTGACTGGAAACTGGCTGACTGGAAACTGGCTGACTGGAACTGGCTGACTGGAAACTGACTGACTGGAAACTGACTGACTGGAAACTGACTGACTGGAAACTGACTGTCTGGAAACTGACTGTCTGGAAACTGACTGGAAAACTGGCTGTGTTGATCCAACTGGATTCAACAACTGGAACTGATTACCCTGGGGTCTGATTTCTGGAGCGGTTGTCCCTCTGGATGCAACCGGCGACTTGATCTGCTATCAAGTAGAGGGGGTTTCCTATTTCTTTCGGAAATCTGAACTGAGCTAAGTCTATTAGCATTAAGTTGTCTGTCATTCTCGCGGAGATGGTGTGTCCTATTTCGACACTTTACTAACTTTCCGGCTGGGTAAATTCCCATTGATTCCGGTTAAAAAAATCCATACCTAGTAGGATGTCTGTCTGAAAGGTGGCGACTGTGTCCACTATACAACATTTCGCGGGGTATACCGCGTTTCCAACTTCTAAATATAACTCAATTTCTCCATATGTGGGTATGGGTGTGCCCGTAACTCCTCTGAGTTGGCAGGATGGTGCCTTAAGTTCATATTTGTAATTTGTACTCTCTAGTAATTCATCTACACATTGTTTCTTAATTAACGTCGCGTGTGCTCCTGTATCTAGGAGAGCAGTTAAATCTTGGTTATCGGTGCTACAATTTATTATTAAATCTAGGAGGTCCGCACCTATTATCCTGATGGGGAGTTTGTGTGCGTATCTGGGCTCATTACTGTAATTTAGGAGGGAGGAGGTTGAACTGCCGCCTCCAATGTAGGGTCTAAAAAAGGGCTCGAATGGTCTTCTATGGGAGGACCTGGGTCATATTCTACGGGAATATCATACGCTGGAGGGTGTTCTTGAAAACTGTTCTCTGGGGAAAATGATTCCTCCACGGGTACTTCTACGTACCGAACTAGTTGACCTTGCTGGTTGTATTGAGGTTTGTACATGGGGTAAGAGTGTGGTTGACCCTGTGGTCGTGATCTATTGGGTTGGTAGTTCGACTGAGGCTGGGAATGGACTGGTTTCTGGGGATTGGTTGACTTTTGGGATACGTTTTGGGAACGTGGTTGGTTTGGTTTCTGAAAGTGGGGTCTATACCCTGCAGGGGCTTTATCAGCACACTTTTGGCGATCGCCACGGCGATGACCATGTTCGTGACAGTGGGAGCAATACGAGGGGTAATTACATTGACTTATCATGTGCCCAAAACTATCGCAGTTAAAACACTGTGGAGGAGGGCGTGTATTCTGGGTTTGGGGGGCTTTTTCTGGGGTGTTCCCTGCATTGCCTCGATTTATAGGTTGTTGTTGTTGCGTTGGTGTTGTGGCTGCTGCTGAATATAATGTACAGGGGTTTCTCTACTCTTTCGGTAGTTCTGGTTTGCTAAATCGGGGTAATGTTCCCGTGTTTTGTTTATGGCTACACTTACAGGTTTGTCAACATTTAAAAACTCCTGAAACTTTTTTTTAGGTGCTCCGGGTAGGTTTTGGTAAATGGTTGTGGCTACTATTAGATTTCTTTGTTTCGAAGTGAAAGTTATGCCACATGCATTTTCTGCGGCCCGGAGGGCTTCTCCTACAAGTTTATGTGTACGTGTAATAAAATTGTTTAAATCTTCGTGTTCCTCTTTCTTCCATTTAGCTTGGAAGACTGCTTCTAACGTGGCTAAGGGTTGTGCAAGGGTTATTTCTTTAAAAAATTCTAATAAGTTTTGTTTAAAATCGTCCCATGTTGTAGCTTCGCTAATTGATGGGACGTAAGTGACTGTGTCATGAGCATTCCCTTCTTTCGGGTCAATAAATCTTTTTGCTTCCCTAATTTTTATATCATCGGTAATATTTTCGCGTAAGAAATGTTGCTCTAAAGATTCAACCCAAGGTCTTACGCGTGGTTCAACAAAACGATTATCTATGGTCCCCTTAAAAATTAAAACAGTATGAGGAAGGTTTACTAGTCTGCCTAAGTTAATGTATGCTGGGGCGGGGGTTTGAGACTGAGACATATTGGCTTGTGTGTTTGGGAGTATGTTTGAAGGGCGCGGGGTAGGTGGAAAAATGGGTGTAGGTAAATTTTCGATGTCAGAAAGCGCACCGTCTGAATCGCTCATATGTGAAGGTACTTATTAATGTGTTCTAATTAGGTCTGCTTGACCGATCTTAATTTATGGAATGATCACTTAAGGGGTTTTCCTAACTACACTATCTAAAAAAAATAAATGCACAACAATTTGCCTAACTCGGGGAAAATTTGAAAAGATTGCAAACAAAAATAAAAAATGTAAACAAAATTTCACTCGAATGTACGTGAAGGTATGGTAATACTATGTTTGGTACATTAAATAAAATTATACTATACTAACTAGAATAGTAAAAATAACTGTGAAAATAACTGTGAAAATAACTGTGACAATAATTCTGTGACAATATTGTTTTCAATAAAAAAAATGTATCACTGGTGTCTGAAGTGTTCACTGTGTTTTGTGTTAATTCTGGCTCAATATTAAATATTAATTGTTAATAATAATGACTTTTCAAATGTTTAGAAATTATTTTAAAAAAGAGTTTTGTACTTAACAAGATTCCTACGGCGAAATCCTTAGAGACGTGTCCTGAAGACGTGTCTTGCTGGCCACTTGTTCTGGATGAAAACTAGGCGTGAGAACTTGGAGTCGTGACGCACCGGTTCAAGGGTGGATGTGACGAACTAGAAGTCGTGACACGCCGGTCAACTGGGTGTTGGTTCTGGTTCCAGGGTCTGGAAGACTGGAAGAATCCTGGAGTCGTGAAGATCCTGGTTAAAGGGTCGCCAGTTGTTAACCCCTCCGTCTATGGCCCGTGTGGTTCGAAGTCGACGGGGGTTCTAGTTAGGTGGCAGCAACGGATGTGTGACTTGAAGTATTTTCTTCTATATTACTCTCCGAGTTCTTCTATAGTGGCTCGGAGGACTCTGATAGACTTACTAAAAATGCTGAAGGTTCCGGATTCTTCTTATAGCGTATCCGGAAAGTTTTAACGACTAAGTTCTTCTGAAGAGAGCAAGGCTCGAAGGGGACAATAAAAAGTTTCTCCTGTAAATTTACTGCTAAAATACAGGTAGTGCTCAGCCTCTGAATTAGCTTCTGAATGACAATGGAATAATTTTAGTGGGTTTATATACCCAAAAACTGCTAACATTATTATTATTAAATGCTAAAAAGGCTGTATTATTTTTGCACAATATTTGAAAATAAGTAAATTTTTTAGCTGTGGTAAGGCTTGAACGAGTAAACAAAATATTTGAAGACGAAACCATATTTTTATCTTAAACCGCGACTTTTCAGATCTGATGTTATCATGATCTGCCAAGTTAACTAAAAGTGGAAATCGGACTATGCATCTTTACACTAAAATATGCATATGAGTGAAATTTAAGGTTTAAGATGTACAATTTTAATGCTTAGGCAAGACATGATCTCATTGTTTATAACGAAAGAGAGTGTATACAAATGTGAACATTGCAAAGCTTAAGCAGATTCCTTATTAAGCGAAATCTAAAAAAATGATTATGAGATTTTAAAAAAAACAGGTCACCAATTATTTAGCAAAGTAGAAAGCAAATCAAAAATTTTATCCAAACTCGCGTTGGGCGATTTTGGTCCTTATGTAAAAATGAATACACACACGTACATACATATGAGTATAGCATTACATAAAGTTAAATATATAAGAATATACAGGATTATATAAATACATGAACCATATAACACATGAATTTTTAAAATGGATACTTTTTCTTACAATGGATACAGACTATATAAATGAATACAAGAATTACATGAAGGATAAGATAATATAGGAATATGGGAATTATTTATGGTTCATTTTACATACATATATATATATATATATATATATAATATATATATATATATAATACAGTATATACATATATATATACATACATATATATATATATACATATACATATATATATATATAATATATATATACATATATATATACATATATAAATATATATATATATATATAATATAATATATATATATACATATATATATACATATACTATATATATATTATATTTATACATATACAGTATATATATATACATATATATATATATATACATATATATATATATATATACATATATATATATATATATATATTATATATACATATATTATACATATATATATATAATATTAACCCCTCCGTCTATGGCCCTGAGTCGGTTCGGAAACGACGGGGGTAAGAGTTAGGAGGCAAGCAACGGATATTTCTTCTATAACATTCTAATTCTTTTCGGTCGCCTCTTGTTAAACTCTTGGGTTCAGACTCGCCAGACTGTTATGCCAATATCTTCTATGGTGCTTGGGTTGTCTCTTAATTTGGGCAAAGGGTCGCCAATTTTTAATTCTTCTCTTTCTATAATACTCTGATACTTTCTCTGATTTACTGACTAAGTTCCTGAAGAGAGCAAGGCTCGAAGGAAAATATAAAAACTTTCTCTTGCTGTAATTTACTTCTTAAAAATTTACAGTTAGTGCTCTGAATTTACAAGGGTAGAGGTTCGACCTCTTTCGACCATGGCTCAGGCCGGAATTAAAAATATTAAGGAGGCAAGGGGCCTCTGCCCCCTCCCCGCAGCAAGGCTGCTAACCAAGGAGTCCTAATGAAGTGCTATAATGAAGTGACTTGATGAAGAAGTGCTGTAATTTTACAAGTACATGTATAATATAAACCTAAATGTTGGGGACGACAGTTGAAGGTTAAGTTCCCCCCCTTTTAAACACATGATCAGATGGTTTGAAAAATTTCAACTAAAAATAATAAAAAATAAAAATAAAAACTAATCGTATATTTTTGCCGAATCTTCATTCTGAAGGCGATATCATTTCGTAATAGTACACATAAGTACAAATTAAGTACACGTGTGTACGTATTAATTTTGGTTCATTACAATTACGATTACAATTATGGATTACTTCACATTCGCTTATGATTGTTCATTACAGTTCTATTAACGTACATTCTTACATTATTAAATCATTACATTTAATTACAGTTTCATTGAAGTACATTACAAGTTATTATTAATTACAGTTTCATTAAAGTACATTACGTTATATTAAATTAAAGTATTACAGTTAATTACAATTAAACAGTTACTATAACTTTGTTTTGTTTTTACAGTGTTTCATATTAATAGACAATTAAGATGTTTAGAAATATAATACAACGTACATGGCACACATGATATAGATTTATATAAAACATAACGTGTTACATTATATTATAATATGTTATAAATTTGGAATCAGAGCGAACGGAGATATTTTATCTTTGAGGCGCTCGAATCTGTCGTCGTGAGCGGAATTTGATAATAACTTACTAAGCATTTATGAATATCTTTAGGGGTGAACGCACTTAAAAATAAAAATGAAAAAATAATACGAGAACGTATTTTTGCGTTTTCGAACGACTGCCTAAAGTTTTGCATTCCATGAATTGACACGAGAAAAAATGAATATTTAATAAAATTTATATAGGATAATGATCAAGGGGAATTAATGACGGGAAAACGTGAGTATGGATGAATATGGTTGAATAATAATGTTTATACTACATAACATATAAATAATGACTTCTATAGAGTGTACAGTTTTTATTATGATGTTAAAGAATTTTCATACATTGAATACTAGATATATAATGAAGGGAAATTAATGACGGGAAAATGTGACGTCATAGTTATTGAATTTTTACGTATAGTACAAATCATTATTAGGAAGATTTACAAGAACGAATTAGAGACAAAGAGTGGTAGTAATGACTAAGAAGTACAACTACGGGTTCCAATCCTGTTACATGCAATGTGTATGCATAATCTAGGGTCGAGGGTGAGATGAAAGACAATTCATAATTAATTATAATAACTTCTATAACAATGGAAAATGGATACGACTAAACCATAGATATGGTAGATCGTAGGGTTGTGACACGAACAAAAATAGGAAGCTACAAGTAAAATTATTATCCAAACTCGCGTTAAGCGATTTTGGTTCTTATGTAAAAATGGACATTCGAACATAAAAACTATACGAACATAAGTACTGCATGAAGACAATGAATCCATATAATGATGGTATAGGAATTGTTCATTGTTCACTTTTTACAGTGTTTCCCCTTCCAAAATGGTATTAATACAATAATATAATACAATTAATACAATACAAATGAGAAAATAACATCGTAACAGGGTACCATTAATACAATACAATAAGAAAATAACATCGTAAGTAATTCAAGTTAGATGACGACATTCTTTTTTTACAATACAAGTTTTATACAGAACGAGTTCGGGTAGTTGAGTACAATGCAGAGTATCAAATCTTTAAAATGACACTTGCTTACAAAATATTAAAAAATTCAAAGATTAGAACTTTAATTTTAGACAAACAATTAAGTTAGACAAACAATGATATGGTTAAAATTTTTACCAAATTTTATTTTTTTCTGTGGGATAAATTATGTACATAATGAATAGAGTAGATAAAAGGGAAAAATGTAAATCGTACAATCTATAAGCTAATTTTTATTGACTAGTGTAGGTAAAAATAGAATTACGTAATCGATGATGTATAGAACTGTGGTCTAGTGTGTATTTGGGTGTATTAGGTGCAAAGTGTGTATTTTACAATTTCGAGGGACAGATTAGCTGATTGGATTGTTCAAGTAACTGAATAAATGCATGAGCAAGATATATTAGAAAGCAAAAATGATTAAGACTAAATAGCATAGTTTGCACTTCGTAATGAAATAGTTTTATTGTGATATTCAATGATTTTAGCATAAGGTTTGTATGTATAGTATATATAGTGTGCATACATGCGTGTGTATGTGGGATTTGGAAGGTTTTTGAATGAACAAAGTTAAAAATAATGTATAATAATTTAAGATGGTTTAGGGTTATAAAATCTTTTAAGTTTAAGTCAATTATTGTGATTGTTATTATTATTATTATTATTATTATTATTATCATTATTATTATTACAAAATCCTTTAAGCTCAAGGTCAATTATTATAAAATCTAATTACAGGTAAATTTTTCATTAAAATTATTTATATAATAAAAAAAAAATATTAAAAAGGTTTAATAATTTTTGCATGTTAAGTAGAAAAATTATACTCTTTCGTTGAATGTTGATAGAATTTGAATTATTTGATATTTTGACACACAATTAATTAAATTCGACTACGATAATTACTCATTATTAATCGAATAAAAAAATATAAAAAATATAAAAGTTGAAAATAGAAATCAATTATAAACTATAATGAACTAAACATATACTATACTTAAAAATAAAAAAACACAACTTAACATAAATGGAGGTTATGTTCCATAGTACTAAAGAGGAATTAACCATGGTTGAACCATTTCTCCGGTTGACACTGGGTTCAACTGGGGTTGGGGGTGTTAAAATAAAAATAAAATAAAAAACAAAGTTTGGAGTACTACATTCGGGGGAATTGAGTGACTAAGCGGGGGATATAAGTCTGAAATTGACAATTACATCTTTCGTGAGCACTTTGCTCTTTAAAAAAAAGATTGCTTGTCACACTACTTTGAACAAAAATTAAAAGGGTTTAAACAAAACGGAGGGACGGTATGTTCCTCAGCATAGTAATTTAAAAGGAGTCATTGGGACAAGATTGATTAATTATTACACAACTATTATTATCACATATACATTACAATGATTATTATCAAAGTCATTACAAACAATTGTAAAAACTGTTTTGGTTACAAACAATACAATGTCATTTTACCTATATATTTATATACGCAAAACTGGCATGAAAAGAAAAGACAAATCGGTCAATTTCCTTCTCACAACAAAACAAAGAAAGGTTAACTAAAGACGCAACCCGGTCAATTCAGGTTGAATTAAATTCTCTTTTACAACACAAAAAAAAGGTTGAATTAAATTCTTAAATTACATTTTCTTAAATTAAATTCTGTTAAACTACAAAGAGAAAGTTGAATTCAATTGACTGCATTGAAATGACTTGGGACTTAAAACTGACTTCGAATAAAACTGTCTTCGAATAAAACTGTCTTCGAATAAAACTGACTTCGAATATAACTGACTTCGAATATAACTGACTTCGAATATAACTGACTTCGAATATAACTGACTTCGAATATAACTGACTTCGAATATAACTGACTTCGAATATAACTGACTTCGAATACTTCTGAAATCTCTGGGGCGGTTGTCCTCTTGGATGCAACCTTCTGAAACTGAAAACTGATTGCAACTAAAACTGACTCGAAACTACTTCGAGTATCCTTATAAATCTCTGGGTTTGGTTGTCCCTCTTGGATGCAACCAACCGAAACTGAAAACTGATTTGAAATTAACTGAAAATGGAAAATGACTGCACTTGATCTCTATTCAAGTGGAGACGATTAACCTCTGTTTTGGTTGACCCTCTTGGTGCAACCGACTTACTTGAATGCAATCAAGTATCTCTATAACTTAAACTGTCTAACTTGAAATTAACTGAAAATGGAAAATGACTGCACTTGATCTCTATCAAGTGGAGACGATTAACCTCTGTTTTGGTTGACCCTCTTGGTGCAACCTTCTGACTTTAAAACTGACTTCAAAACTGACTTCAAGTATCTCTCTAAATCTATAAACTCTCTATAAACTCTCTCTCTCTTAATTTGCAAGTCAATTCAATTCAATAATTTGAAAAAATTTGCAAACAAAAATATAAAATGTAACAACATTTCACTCTAATGTACGGGAAGGTACATAAAATAAAATTATTCTATACTGAATATAACAGTGAAAATAACTCTGAAATTAACTCTCTGAAATTAACTCTCTTGAAATTAACTCTCTTTGAAATTAACTCTCTTTGAAATTAACTCTCTTTGAAATTAACTCTCTTTGAAATTAACTCTCTTTGAAATTAACTCTCTTTGAAATTAACTCTCTGTTACAATTAACTCTTGTTACATTTAGCTCTGTTACAATTAACTCTCTGTTAAAATTACTGTTTCAATAAAAACAAATGTATCACTGGTGTATGGAATGTTCACTGTGTTTCTTGTGAATTCTGACTTGATACTCATTATTAACTGTTAATAATAGTGACTTTTCAAATGTTTATAAATTACTTAAAAAAACAAACTGTACTTAAAAAATTTTCTATGGGGAAATCCTTGAGACGTGTCCTGAAGACGTCTTCCTGGCTACTTCTTCTTGGATGAAAACTAGGCGTGGAGAACTTGGAGTCGTGACACACCGGTTCAAGGGTGGATGTTACGAACAAGAAGTCGTGACACGCCGGTCAACTGGTTTTATCCTGATGCAGGGTAATTTCTATCTTGGCCAAAGAGTGGCCTCTTCTTAAAATCTTCTTCTTCTTAAAATAATCTTCTTGTTAAAATCTTCTTCTAAAAATCTTCTACAAATCTTTTCTACAAATCTTCTTCTAAAAATCTTTTTCTTATCTGGTAAAGGGTCGCCAGACTTTTAGACCCCATATCTTCTTCTTATCCTGGGGCAGGGTCGCCACAATGTTAACCCCTCCGTCTATGGCCCTGAGTCGGTTCAGAATCGACGGGGGTTCTAGTTAGGAGGCAAGCAACGGATATTTCTTCTATAACATTCTAATTCTTTTCGGTCGCCTCTTGTTAAACTCTTGGCTACAGACTCGCCAGACTGTTATGCCAATATCTTCTATGGTGCTTGGGTTGTCTCTTAATTTGGGCAAAGGGTCGCCAATTTTTAATTCTTCTCTTTCTATAATACTCTGATACTTTCTCTGATTTACTGACTAAGTTCCTGAAGAGAGCAAGGCTCGAAGGAAAATATAAAAACTTTCTCTTGCTGTAATTTACTTCTTAAAAATTTACAGTTAGTGCTCTGAATTTACAAGGGTAGAGGTTCGACCTCTTTCGACCATGGCTCAGGCCGGAATCTAAAAATATTAAGGAGGCAAGGGGCCTCTGCCCCCTCCCCGCAGCAAGGCTGCTAACCAAGGAGTCCTAATGAAGTGCTATAATGAAGTGACTTGATGAAGAAGTGCTGTAATTTTACAAGTACATGTATAATATAAACCTAAATGTTGGGGGACGACAGTTGAAGGTTAAGTTCCCCCCCTTTTAAACACATGATCAGATGGTTTGAAAAATTTCAACTAAAAATAATAAAAAAAAAAAAAAAAAAAACTAATCGTATATTTTTGCCGAATCTTCATTTCTGAAGGCGATATCATTTCGTAATAGTACACATAAGTACAAATTAAGTACACGACTGTGTACGTATTAATTTTGGTTCATTACAATTACGATTACAATTATGGATTACTTCACATTCGCTTATGATTGTTCATTACAGTTCTATTAACGTACATTCTTACATTATAAATTAAATCATTACATTTAATTACAGTTTCATTGAAGTACATTACAAGTTATTATTAATTACAGTTTCATTAAAGTACATTACGTTATATTAAATTAAAGTATTACAGTTAATTACAATTAAACAGTTACTATAACTTTGTTTTGTTTTTACAGTGTTTCATATTAATAGACAATTAAGATGTTTAGAAATATAATACAACGTACATGGCACACATGATATAGATTTATATAAACATAACGTGTTACATTATATTATAATATGTTATAAATTTGGAATCAGAGCGAACGGAGATATTTTATCTTTGAGGCGCTCGAATCTGTCGTCGTGAGCGGAATTTGATAATAACTTACTAAGCCTTTATGAATATCTTTAGGGGTGAACGCACTTAAAAATAAAAATGAAAAATAAAAAAACGTATTTTTGCGTTTTCGAACGACTGCCTAAAGTTTTGCATTCCATTGAATTGACACGAGAAAAATGAATATTTAATAAAATTTATATAGGATAATGATCAAGGGGAATTAATGACGGGAAAACGTGAGTATGGATGAATATGGTTGAATAATAATGTTTATACTACATAACATATAAATAATGACTTCTATAGAGTGTACAGTTTTTATTATGATGTTAAAGAATTTTCATACATTGAATACTAGATATATAATGAAGGGAAATTAATGACGGGAAAATGTGACGTCATAGTTATTGAATTTTTACGTATAGTACAAATCATTATTAGGAAGATTTACAAGAACGAATTAGAGACAAAGAGTGGGTAGTAATGACTAAGAAGTACAACTACGGGTTCCAATCCTGTTACATGCAATGTGTATGCATAATCTAGGGTCGAGGGTGAGATGAAAGACAATTCATAATTAATTGTAATAACTTCTATAACAATGGAAAATGGATACGACTAAACCATAGATATGGTAGATCGTAGGGTTGTGACACGAACAAAAATAGGAAGCTACAAGTAAAATTATTATCCAAACTCGCGTTAAGCGATTTTGGTTCTTATGTAAAAATGGACATTCGAACATAAAAACTATACGAACATAAGTACTGCATGAAGACAATGAATCCATATAATGATGGTATAGGAATTGTTCATTGTTCACTTTTTACAGTGTTTCCCCTTCCAAAATGGTATTAATACAATAATATAATACAATTAATACAATACAAATGAGAAAATAACATCGTAACAGGGTACCATTAATACAATACAAAGAAAATAACATCGTAAGTAATTCAAGTTAGATGACGACATTCTTTTTTACAATACAAGTTTTATACAGAACGAGTTCGGGTAGTTGAGTACAATGCAGAGTATCAAATCTTTAAAATGACACTTGCTTACAAAATTTAAAAAAATTCAAAGATTAGAACTTTAATTTTAGACAAACAATTAAGTTAGACAAACAATGATATGGTTAAAATTTTTTACCAAATTTTATTTTTTTCTGTGGGATAAATTATGTACATAATGAATAGAGTAGATAAAAGGGAAAAATGTAAATCGTACAATCTATAAGCTAATTTTTATTGACTAGTGTAGGTAAAAATAGAATTACGTAATCGATGATGTATAGAACTGTGGTCTAGTGTGTATTTGGGTGTATTAGGTGCAAAGTGTGTATTTTACAATTTCGAGGGACAGATTAGCTGATTGGATTGTTCAAGTAACTGAATAAATGCATGAGCAAGATATATTAGAAAGCAAAAATGATTAAGACTAAATAGCATAGTTTGCACTTCGTAATGAAATAGTTTTATTGTGATATTCAATGATTTTAGCATAAGGTTTGTATGTTTAGTATATATAGTTGCATACATGCGTGTGTATATGTAGGGATTTGGAAGGTTTTTGAATGAACAAAGTATAAAAATAATGTATAATAATTTAAGATGGTTTAGGGTTATAAAATCTTTTAAGTTTAAGTCAATTATTGTGATTGTTATTATTATTATTATTATTATTATTATTATCATTATTATTATTACAAAATCCTTTAAGCTCAAGGTCAATTATTATAAAATCTAATTACAGGTAAATTTTTCATTAAAAATTATTTTTATATAATAAAAAAAATATTAAAAAGGTTTAATAATTTTTGCATGTTAAGTAGAAAAATTATACTCTTTCGTTGAATGTTGATAGAATTTGAATTATTTGATATTTTGACACACAATTAATTAAATTCGACTACGATAATTACTCATTATTAATCGAATAAAAAATATAAAAAATATAAAAGTTGAAAATAGAAATCAATTATAAACTATAATGAACTAAACATATACTATACTTAAAAATAAAAAAACACAACTTAACATAAATGGAGGTTATGTTCCATAGTACTAAAGAGGAATTAACCATGGTTGAACCATTTCTCCGGTTGACACTGGGTTCAACTGGGGTTGGGGTGTTAAAATAAAAATAAAATAAAAAACAAAGTTTGGAGTACTACATTCGGGGGAATTGAGTGACTAAGCGGGGGATATAAGTCTGAAATTGACAATTACATCTTTCGTGAGCACTTTGCTCTTTAAAAAAAAGATTGCTTGTCACACTACTTTGAACAAAAATTAAAAGGTTTAAACAAAACGGAGGGACGGTATGTTCCTCAGCATAGTAATTTAAAAGGAGTCATTGGGACAAGATTGATTAATTAATTATTACACAACTATTATTATCACATATACATTACAATGATTATTATCAAAGTCATTACAAACAATTGTAAAAACTGTTTTGGTTACAAACAATACAATGTCATTTTACCTATATATTTATATACGCAAAACTGGCATGAAAAGAAAAGACAAATCGGTCAATTTCCTTCTCACAACAAAACAAAGAAAGGTTAACTAAAGACGCAACCCGGTCAATTCAGGTTGAATTAAATTCTCTTTTACAAACAAAAAAAAGGTTGAATTAAATTCTTAAATTACATTTTCTTAAATTAAATTCTTAAACTACAAAGAGAAAGTTGAATTCAATTGACTGCATTGAAATGACTTGGGACTTAAAACTGACTTCGAATAAAACTGTCTTCGAATAAAACTGACTTCGAATAAACTGACTTCGAATATAACTGACTTCGAATATAACTGACTTCGAATATAACTGACTTCGAATATAACTGACTTCGAATATAACTGACTTCGAATATAACTGACTTCGAATATAACTGACTTCGAATACTTCTGAAATCTCTGGGGCGGTTGTCCTCTTGGATGCAACCTTCTGAAACTGAAAACTGATTTGCAACTAAAACTGACTCGAAACTACTTCGAGTATCCTTATAAATCTCTGGGGTTTGGTTGTCCCTCTTGGATGCAACCAACCGAAACTGAAAACTGATTTGAAATTAACTGAAAATGGAAAATGACTGCACTTGATCTCTATTCAAGTGGAACGATTAACCTCTGTTTTGGTTGACCCTCTTGGTGCAACCGACTTACTTGAAATGCAATCAAGTATCTCTATAACTTAAACTGTCTAACTTGAAATTAACTGAAAATGGAAAATGACTGCACTTGATCTCTATCAAGTGGAGACGATTAACCTCTGTTTTGGTTGACCCTCTTGGTGCAACCTTCTGACTTTAAAACTGACTTCAAAACTGACTTCAAGTATCTCTCTAAATCTATAAACTCTCTATAAACTCTCTCTCTCTTAATTTGCAAGTCAATTCAATTCAATAATTTGAAAAAAATTTGCAAACAAAAATATAAAATGTAACAACATTTCACTCTAATGTACGGGAAGGTACATAAAATAAAATTATTCTATACTGAATATAACAGTGAAAATAACTCTGAAATTAACTCTCTGAAATTAACTCTCTTGAAATTAACTCTCTTTGAAATTAACTCTCTTTGAAATTAACTCTCTTTGAAATTAACTCTCTTTGAAATTAACTCTCTTTGAAATTAACTCTCTGTTACAATTAACTCTCTGTTACATTTAGCTCTGTTACAATTAACTCTCTGTTAAAATTACTGTTTCAATAAAAACAAATGTATCACTGGTGTATGGAATGTTCACTGTGTTTCTTGTGAATTCTGACTTGATACTCATTATTAACTGTTAATAATAGTGACTTTTCAAATGTTTATAAATTACTTAAAAAAACAAACTGTACTTAAAAAAATTTTCTATGGGAAATCCTTGAGACGTGTCCTGAAGACGTCTTCCTGGCTACTTCTTCTTGGATGAAAACTAGGCGTGGAGAACTTGGAGTCGTGACACACCGGTTCAAGGGTGGATGTTACGAACAAGAAGTCGTGACACGCCGGTCAACTGGTTTTATCCTGATGCAGGGTAATTTCTATCTTGGCCAAAGAGTGGCCTCTTCTTAAAATCTTCTTCTTCTTAAAATAATCTTCTTGTTAAAATCTTCTTCTAAAAATCTTCTACAAATCTTTTCTACAAATCTTCTTCTAAAAATCTTTTTCTTATCCTGGTAAAGGGTCGCCAGACTTTTAGACCCCATATTCTTCTTCTTATCCTGGGGCAGGGTCGCCACAATGTTAACCCCTCCGTCTATGGCCCTGAGTCGGTTCAGAATCGACGGGGTTCTAGTTAGGAGGCAAGCAACGGATATTTCTTCTATAACATTCTAATTCTTTTCGGTCGCCTCTTGTTAAACTCTTGGCTACAGACTCGCCAGACTGTTATGCCAATATCTTCTATGGTGCTTGGGTTGTCTCTTAATTTGGGCAAAGGGTCGCCAATTTTTAATTCTTCTCTTTCTATAATACTCTGATACTTTCTCTGATTTACTGACTAAGTTCCTGAAGAGAGCAAGGCTCGAAGGAAAAATAAAAAACTTTCTCTTGCTGTAATTTACTTCTTAAAAATTTACAGTTAGTGCTCTGAATTTACAAGGGTAGAGGTTCGACCTCTTTCGACCATGGCTCAGGCCGGAATCTAAAAATATTAAGGAGGCAAGGGGCCTCTGCCCCCTCCCCGCAGCAAGGCTGCTAACCAAGGAGTCCTAATGAAGTGCTATAATGAAGTGACTTGATGAAGAAGTGCTGTAATTTTACAAGTACATATATATATAAACCTAAATGTTGGGGGACGACAGTTGAAGGTTAAGTTCCCCCCCTTTTAAACACATGATCAGATGGTTTGAAAAATTTCAACTAAAAATAATAAAAAAAATAAAATAAAAACTAATCGTATATTTTTGCCGAATCTTCATTTCTGAAGGCGATATCATTTCGTAATAGTACACATAAGTACAAATTAAGTACACGACTGTGTACGTATTAATTTTGGTTCATTACAATTACGATTACAATTATGGATTACTTCACATTCGCTTATGATTGTTCATTACAGTTCTATTAACGTACATTCTTACATTATAAATTAAATCATTACATTTAATTACAGTTTCATTGAAGTACATTACAAGTTATTATTAATTACAGTTTCATTAAAGTACATTACGTTATATTAAATTAAAGTATTACAGTTAATTACAATTAAACAGTTACTATAACTTTGTTTTGTTTTTACAGTGTTTCATATTAATATACAATTAAGATGTTTAGAAATATAATACAACGTACATGGCACACATGATATAGATTTATATAAAACATAACGTGTTACATTATATTATAATATGTTATAAATTTGGAATCAGAGCGAACGGAGATATTTTATCTTTGAGGCGCTCGAATCTGTCGTCGTGAGCGGAATTTGATAATAACTTACTAAGCCTTTATGAATATCTTTAGGGGTGAACGCACTTAAAAATAAAAATGAAAAAATAATACGAGAACGTATTTTTGCGTTTTCGAACGACTGCCTAAAGTTTTGCATTCCATTGAATTGACACGAGAAAAAATGAATATTTAATAAAATTTATATAGGATAATGATCAAGGGGAATTAATGACGGGAAAACGTGAAGTATGGATGAATATGGTTGAATAATAATGTTTATACTACATAACATATAAATAATGACTTCTATAGAGTGTACAGTTTTTATTATGATGTTAAAGAATTTTCATACATTGAATACTAGATATATAATGAAGGGAAATTAATGACGGGAAAATGTGACGTCATAGTTATTGAATTTTTACGTATAGTACAAATCATTATTAGGAAGATTTACAAGAACGAATTAGAGACAAAGAGTGGGTAGTAATGACTAAGAAGTACAACTACGGGTTCCAATCCTGTTACATGCAATGTGTATGCATAATCTAGGGTCGAGGGTGAGATGAAAGACAATTCATAATTAATTGTAATAACTTCTATAACAATGGAAAATGGATACGACTAAACCATAGATATGGTAGATCGTAGGGTTGTGACACGAACAAAAATAGGAAGCTACAAGTAAAATTATTATCCAAACTCGCGTTAAGCGATTTTGGTTCTTATGTAAAAATGGACATTCGAACATAAAAACTATACGAACATAAGTACTGCATGAAGACAATGAATCCATATAATGATGGTATAGGAATTGTTCATTGTTCACTTTTTACAGTGTTTCCCCTTCCAAAATGGTATTAATACAATAATATAATACAATTAATACAATACAAATGAGAAAATAACATCGTAACAGGGTACCATTAATACAATACAATAAGAAAATAACATCGTAAGTAATTCAAGTTAGATGACGACATTCTTTTTTACAATACAAGTTTTATACAGAACGAGTTCGGGTAGTTGAGTACAATGCAGAGTATCAAATCTTTAAAATGACACTTGCTTACAAAATTTAAAAAAATTCAAAGATTAGAACTTTAATTTTAGACAAACAATTAAGTTAGACAAACAATGATATGGTTAAAATTTTTTACCAAATTTTATTTTTTTCTGTGGGATAAATTATGTACATAATGAATAGAGTAGATAAAAGGGAAAAATGTAAATCGTACAATCTATAAGCTAATTTTTATTGACTAGTGTAGGTAAAAATAGAATTACGTAATCGATGATGTATAGAACTGTGGTCTAGTGTGTATTTGGGTGTATTAGGTGCAAAGTGTGTATTTTACAATTTCGAGGGACAGATTAGCTGATTGGATTGTTCAAGTAACTGAATAAATGCATGAGCAAGATATATTAGAAAGCAAAAATGATTAAGACTAAATAGCATAGTTTGCACTTCGTAATGAAATAGTTTTATTGTGATATTCAATGATTTTAGCATAAGGTTTGTATGTATTTAGTATATATAGTTTGCATACATGCGTGTGTATATGTAGGGATTTGGAAGGTTTTTGAATGAACAAAGTATAAAAATAATGTATAATAATTTAAGATGAGTTTAGGGTTATAAAATCTTTTAAGTTTAAGTCAATTATTGTGATTGTTATTATTATTATTATATTATTATTATTATCATTATTATTATTACAAAATCCTTTAAGCTCAAGGTCAATTATTATAAAATCTAATTACAGGTAAATTTTTCATTAAAAATTATTTTTATATAATAAAAAAAAATATTAAAAAGGTTTAATAATTTTTGCATGTTAAGTAGAAAAATTATACTCTTTCGTTGAATGTTGATAGAATTTGAATTATTTGATATTTTGACACACAATTAATTAAATTCGACTACGATAATTACTCATTATTAATCGAATAAAAAAATATAAAAAATATAAAAGTTGAAAATAGAAATCAATTATAAACTATAATGAACTAAACATATACTATACTTAAAAATAAAAAAACACAACTTAACATAAATGGAGGTTATGTTCCATAGTACTAAAGAGGAATTAACCATGGTTGAACCATTTCTCCGGTTGACACTGGGTTCAACTGGGGTTGGGGTGTTAAAATAAAAATAAATAAAAAAACAAAGTTTGGAGTACTACATTCGGGGGAATTGAGTGACTAAGCGGGGGATATAAGTCTGAAATTGACAATTACATCTTTCGTGAGCACTTTGCTCTTTAAAAAAAAGATTGCTTCTCACACTACTTTGAACAAAAATTAAAAGGGTTTAAACAAAACGGAGGGACGGTATGTTCCTCAGCATAGTAATTTAAAAGGAGTCATTGGGACAAGATTGATTAATTAATTATTACACAACTATTATTATCACATATACATTACAATGATTATTATCAAAGTCATTACAAACAATTGTAAAAACTGTTTTGGTTACAAACAATACAATGTCATTTTACCTATATATTTATATACGCAAAACTGGCATGAAAAGAAAAGACAAATCGGTCAATTTCCTTCTCACAACAAAACAAAGAAAGGTTAACTAAAGACGCAACCCGGTCAATTCAGGTTGAATTAAATTCTCTTTTACAACACAAAAAAAAGGTTGAATTAAATTCTTAAATTACATTTTCTTAAATTAAATTCTGTTAAACTACAAAGAGAAGGTTGAATTCAATTGACTGCATTGAAATGACTTGGGACTTAAAACTGACTTCGAATAAAACTGTCTTCGAATAAAACTGACTTCGATATAACTGACTTCGAATATAACTGACTTCGAATATAACTGATTTCGAATATAACTGACTTCGAATATAACTGACTTCGAATATAACTGACTTCGAATATAACTGACTTCGAATATAACTGACTTCGAATATAACTGACTTCGAATATAACTGACTTCGAATATAACTGACTTCGAATATAACTGACTTCGAATATAACTGACTTCGAATATAACTGACTTCGAATATAACTGACTTCGAATATAACTGACTTCGAATACTTCTGAAATCTCTGGGGCGGTTGTCGCTCTTGGATGCAACCTTCTGAAACTGAAAACTGATTTGCAACTAAAACTGACTCGAAACTACTTCGAGTATCCTTATAAATCTCTGGGGTTTGGTTGTCCCTCTTGGATGCAACCAACCGAAACTGAAAACTGATTTGAAATTAACTGAAAATGGAAAATGACTGCACTTGATCTCTATTCAAGTGGAGACGATTAACCTCTGTTTTGGTTGACCCTCTTGGTGCAACCGACTTACTTGAAGTGCAATCAAGTATCTCTATAACTTAAACTGTCTAACTTGAAATTAACTGAAAATGGAAAATGACTGTACTTGATCTCTATCAAGTGGAGACGATTAACCTCTGTTTTGGTTGACCCTCTTGGTGCAACCTTCTGACTTTAAAACTGACTTCAAAACTGACTTCAAGTATCTCTCTAAATCTATAAACTCTCTATAAACTCTCTCTCTCTCTTAATTTGCAAGTCAATTCAATTCAATAATTTGAAAAAAATTTGCAAACAAAAATATAAAATGTAATCAACATTTCACTCTAATGTACGGGAAGGTACATAAAATAAAATTATTCTATACTGAATATAACAGTGAAAATAACTCTGAAATTAACTCTCTGAAATTAACTCTCTTGAAATTAACTCTCTTTGAAATTAACTCTCTTTGAAATTAACTCTCTTTGAAATTAACTCTCTGAAATTAACTCTCTTTGAAATTAACTCTCTTTGAAATTAACTCTCTGTTACAATTAACTCTCTGTTACATTTAGCTCTGTTACAATTAACTCTCTGTTAAAATTACTGTTTCAATAAAAACAAATGTATCACTGGTGTATGGAATGTTCACTGTGTTTCTTGTGAATTCTGACTTGATACTCATTATTAACTGTTAATAATAGTGACTTTTCAAATGTTTATAAATTACTTAAAAAAACAAACTGTACTTAACAAAATTTTCTATGGGAAATCCTTGAGACGTGTCCTGAAGACGTCTTCCTGGCTACTTCTTCTTGGATGAAAACTAGGCGTGGAGAACTTGGAGTCGTGACACACCGGTTCAAGGGTGGATGTTACGAACAAGAAGTCGTGACACGCCGGTCAACTGGTTTTATCCTGATGCAGGGTAATTTCTATCTTGGCCAAAGAGTGGCCTCTTCTTAAAATCTTCTTCTTCTTAAAATAATCTTCTTGTTAAAATCTTCTTCTAAAAATCTTCTTCTACAAATCTTCTTCTAAAAATCTTTTTCTTATTCTGGTAAAGGGTCGCCAGACTTTTAGACCCCATATCTTCTTCTTCTTATCCTGGGGCAGGGTCGCCACAATGTTAACCCCTCCGTCTATGGCCCTGTGTCGGTTCAGAATCGACGGTGGTTCTAGTTAGGAGGCAAGCAACGGATATTTCTTCAATAACATTCTAATTCTTTTCGGTCGCCTCTTGTTAAACTCTTGGCTACAGACTCGCCAGACTGTTATGCCAATATCTTCTATGGTGCTTGGGTTGTCTCTTAATTTGGGCAAAGGGTCGCCAATTTTTAATTCTTCTCTTTCTATAATACTCTGATACTTTCTCTGATTTACTGACTAAGTTCCTGAAGAGAGCAAGGCTCGAAGGAAAATATAAAAACTTTCTCTTGCTGTAATTTACTTCTTAAAAATTTACAGTTAGTGCTCTGAATTTACAAGGGTAGAGGTTCGACCTCTTTCGACCATGGCTCAGGCCGGAATCTAAAAATATTAAGGAGGCAAGGGGCCTCTGCCCCCTCCCCGCAGCAAGGCTGCTAACCAAGGAGTCCTAATGAAGTGCTATAATGAAGTGACTTGATGAAGAAGTGCTGTAATTTTACAAGTACATGTATAATATAAACCTAAATGTTGGGGGACGACAGTTGAAGGTTAAGTTCCCCCCCTTTTAAACACATGATCAGATGGTTTGAAAAATTTCAACTAAAAATAATAAAAAAAATAAAAATAAAAACTAATCGTATATTTTTGCCGAATCTTCATTTCTGAAGGCGATATCATTTCGTAATAGTACACATAAGTACAAATTAAGTACACGACTGTGTACGTATTAATTTTGGTTCATTACAATTACGATTACAATTATGGATTACTTCACATTCGCTTATGATTGTTCATTACAGTTCTATTAACGTACATTCTTACATTATAAATTAAATCATTACATTTAATTACAGTTTCATTGAAGTACATTACAAGTTATTATTAATTACAGTTTCATTAAAGTACATTACGTTATATTAAATTAAAGTATTACAGTTAATTACAATTAAACAGTTACTATAACTTTGTTTTGTTTTTACAGTGTTTCATATTAAATACAATTAAGATGTTTAGAAATATAATACAACGTACATGGCACACATGATATAGATTTATATAAAACATAACGTGTTACATTATATTATAATATGTTATAAATTTGGAATCAGAGCGAACGGAGATATTTTATCTTTGAGGCGCTCGAATCTGTCGTCGTGAGCGGAATTTGATAATAACTTACTAAGCCTTTATGAATATCTTTAGGGGTGAACGCACTTAAAAATAAAAATGAAAAAAATATTTTTGCGTTTTCGAACGACTGCCTAAAGTTTTGCATTCCATGAATTGACACGAGAAAAAATGAATATTTAATAAAATTTATATAGGATAATGATCAAGGGGAATTAATGACGGGAAAACGTGAGTATGGATGAATATGGTTGAATAATAATGTTTATACTACATAACATATAAATAATGACTTCTATAGAGTGTACAGTTTTTATTATGATGTTAAAGAATTTTCATACATTGAATACTAGATATATAATGAAGGGAAATTAATGACGGGAAAATGTGACGTCATAGTTATTGAATTTTTACGTATAGTACAAATCATTATTAGGAAGATTTACAAGAACGAATTAGAGACAAAGAGTGGGTAGTAATGACTAAGAAGTACAACTACGGGTTCCAATCCTGTTACATGCAATGTGTATGCATAATCTAGGGTCGAGGGTGAGATGAAAGACAATTCATAATTAATTATAATAACTTCTATAACAATGGAAAATGGATACGACTAAACCATAGATATGGTAGATCGTAGGGTTGTGACACGAACAAAAATAGGAAGCTACAAGTAAAATTATTATCCAAACTCGCGTTAAGCGATTTTGGTTCTTATGTAAAAATGGACATTCGAACATAAAAACTATACGAACATAAGTACTGCATGAAGACAATGAATCCATATAATGATGGTATAGGAATTGTTCATTGTTCACTTTTTACAGTGTTTCCCCTTCCAAAATGGTATTAATACAATAATATAATACAATTAATACAATACAAATGAGAAAATAACATCGTAACAGGGTACCATTAATACAATACAATAGAAAATAACATCGTAAGTAATTCAAGTTAGATGACGACATTCTTTTTTACAATACAAGTTTTATACAGAACGAGTTCGGGTAGTTGAGTACAATGCAGAGTATCAAATCTTTAAAATGACACTTGCTTACAAAATATTTAAAAAAATTCAAAGATTAGAACTTTAATTTTAGACAAACAATTAAGTTAGACAAACAATGATATGGTTAAAATTTTTTACCAAATTTTATTTTTTTCTGTGGGATAAATTATGTACATAATGAATAGAGTAGATAAAAGGGAAAAATGTAAATCGTACAATCTATAAGCTAATTTTTATTGACTAGTGTAGGTAAAAATAGAATTACGTAATCGATGATGTATAGAACTGTGGTCTAGTGTGTATTTGGGTGTATTAGGTGCAAAGTGTGTATTTTACAATTTCGAGGGACAGATTAGCTGATTGGATTGTTCAAGTAACTGAATAAATGCATGAGCAAGATATATTAGAAAGCAAAAATGATTAAGACTAAATAGCATAGTTTGCACTTCGTAATGAAATAGTTTTATTGTGATATTCAATGATTTTAGCATAAGGTTTGTATGTATATAGTATATATAGTTTGCATACATGCGTGTGTATGTAGGGATTTGGAAGGTTTTTGAATGAACAAAGTTTAAAAATAATGTATAATAATTTAAGATGGTTTAGGGTTATAAAATCTTTTAAGTTTAAGTCAATTATTGTGATTGTTATTATTATTATTATTATTATTATTATTATCATTATTATTATTACAAAATCCTTTAAGCTCAAGGTCAATTATTATAAAATCTAATTACAGGTAAATTTTTCATTAAAAATTATTTTTATATAATAAAAAAAAATATTAAAAAGGTTTAATAATTTTTGCATGTTAAGTAGAAAAATTATACTCTTTCGTTGAATGTTGATAGAATTTGAATTATTTGATATTTTGACACACAATTAATTAAATTCGACTACGATAATTACTCATTATTAATCGAATAAAAAAATATAAAAAATATAAAAGTTGAAAATAGAAATCAATTATAAACTATAATGAACTAAACATATACTATACTTAAAAATAAAAAAACACAACTTAACATAAATGGAGGTTATGTTCCATAGTACTAAAGAGGAATTAACCATGGTTGAACCATTTCTCCGGTTGACACTGGGTTCAACTGGGGTTGGGGTGTTAAAATAAAAATAAAATAAAAAAACAAAGTTTGGAGTACTACATTCGGGGGAATTGAGTGACTAAGCGGGGGATATAAGTCTGAAATTGACAATTACATCTTTCGTGAGCACTTTGCTCTTTAAAAAAAAGATTGCTTGTCACACTACTTTGAACAAAAATTAAAAGGTTGAAACAAAACGGAGGGACGGTATGTTCCTCAGCATAGTAATTTAAAAGGAGTCATTGGGACAAGATTGATTAATTAATTATTACACAACTATTATTATCACATATACATTACAATGATTATCAAAGTCATTACAAACAATTGTAAAAACTGTTTTGGTTACAAACAATACAATGTCATTTTACCTATATATTTATATACGCAAAACTGGCATGAAAAGAAAAGACAAATCGGTCAATTTCCTTCTCACAAAAAACAAAGAAAGGTTAACTAAAGACGCAACCCGGTCAATTCAGGTTGAATTAAATTCTCTTTTACAACACAAAAAAAAGGTTGAATTAAATTCTTAAATTACATTTTCTTAAATTAAATTCTCTTAAACTACAAAGAGAAAGTTGAATTCAATTGACTGCATTGAAATGACTTGGGACTTAAAACTGACTTCGAATAAAACTGTCTTCGAATAAAACTGACTTCGAATATAACTGACTTCGAATATAACTGACTTCGAATATAACTGACTTCGAATACTTCTGAAATCTCTGGGGCGGTTGTCCCTCTTGGATGCAACCTTCTGAAACTGAAAACTGATTTGCAACTAAAACTGACTCGAAACTACTTCGAGTATCCTTATAAATCTCTGGGGTTTGGTTGTCCCTCTTGGATGCAACCAACCGAAACTGAAAACTGATTTGAAATTAACTGAAAATGGAAAATGACTGCACTTGATCTCTATTCAAGTGGAACGATTAACCTCTGTTTTGGTTGACCCTCTTGGTGCAACCGACTTACTTGAAATGCAATCAAGTATCTCTATAACTTAAACTGTCTAACTTGAAATTAACTGAAAATGGAAAATGACTGCACTTGATCTCTATCAAGTGGAGACGATTAACCTCTGTTTTGGTTGACCCTCTTGGTGCAACCTTCTGACTTTAAAACTGACTTCAAAACTGACTTCAAGTATCTCTCTAAATCTATAAACTCTCTATAAACTCTCTCTCTCTTAATTTGCAAGTCAATTCAATTCAATAATTTGAAAAAAATTTGCAAACAAAAATATAAAATGTAAACAACATTTCACTCTAATGTACGGGAAGGTACATAAAATAAAATTATTCTATACTGAATATAACAGTGAAAATAACTCTGAAATTAACTCTCTGAAATTAACTCTCTTGAAATTAACTCTCTTTGAAATTAACTCTCTTTGAAATTAACTCTCTTTGAAATTAACTCTCTGAAATTAACTCTCTTTGAAATTAACTCTCTTTGAAATTAACTCTCTGTTACAATTAACTCTCTGTTACATTTAGCTCTGTTACAATTAACTCTCTGTTAAAATTACTGTTTCAATAAAAACAAATGTATCACTGGTGTATGGAATGTTCACTGTGTTTCTTGTGAATTCTGACTTGATACTCATTATTAACTGTTAATAATAGTGACTTTTCAAATGTTTATAAATTACTTAAAAAAACAAACTGTACTTAACAAAATTTTCTATGGGAAATCCTTGAGACGTGTCCTGAAGACGTCTTCCTGGCTACTTCTTCTTGGATGAAAACTAGGCGTGGAGAACTTGGAGTCGTGACACACCGGTTCAAGGGTGGATGTTACGAACAAGAAGTCGTGACACGCCGGTCAACTGGTTTTATCCTGATGCAGGGTAATTTCTATCTTGGCCAAAGAGTGGCCTCTTCTTAAAATTCTTCTTCTTAAAATAATCTTCTTGTTAAAATCTTCTTCTAAAAATCTTCTTCTACAAATCTTCTTCTAAAATCTTTTTCTTTATCCTGGTAAAGGGTCGCCAGACTTTTAGACCCCATATCTTCTTCTTCTTATCCTGGGGCAGGGTCGCCACAATGTTAACCCCTCCGTCTATGGCCCTGAGTCGGTTCAGAATCGACGGGGTTCTAGTTAGGAGGCAAGCAACGGATATTTCTTCTATAACATTCTAATTCTTTTCGGTCGCCTCTTGTTAAACTCTTGGCTACAGACTCGCCAGACTGTTATGCCAATATCTTCTATGGTGCTTGGGTTGTCTCTTAATTTGGGCAAAGGGTCGCCAATTTTTAATTCTTCTCTTTCTATAATACTCTGATACTTTCTCTGATTTACTGACTAAGTTCCTGAAGAGAGCAAGGCTCGAAGGAAAATATAAAAACTTTCTCTTGCTGTAATTTACTTCTTAAAAATTTACAGTTAGTGCTCTGAATTTACAAGGGTAGAGGTTCGACCTCTTTCGACCATGGCTCAGGCCGGAATCTAAAAATATTAAGGAGGCAAGGGGCCTCTGCCCCCTCCCCGCAGCAAGGCTGCTAACCAAGGAGTCCTAATGAAGTGCTATAATGAAGTGACTTGATGAAGAAGTGCTGTAATTTTACAAGTACATGTATAATATAAACCTAAATGTTGGGGGACGACAGTTGAAGGTTAAGTTCCCCCCCTTTTAAACACATGATCAGATGGTTTGAAAAATTTCAACTAAAAATAATAAAAAAAAAAAAAAAAAACTAATCGTATATTTTTGCCGAATCTTCATTTCTGAAGGCGATATCATTTCGTAATAGTACACATAAGTACAAATTAAGTACACGACTGTGTACGTATTAATTTTGGTTCATTACAATTACGATTACAATTATGGATTACTTCACATTCGCTTATGATTGTTCATTACAGTTCTATTAACGTACATTCTTACATTATAAATTAAATCATTACATTTAATTACAGTTTCATTGAAGTACATTACAAGTTATTATTAATTACAGTTTCATTAAAGTACATTACGTTATATTAAATTAAAGTATTACAGTTAATTACAATTAAACAGTTACTATAACTTTGTTTTGTTTTTACAGTGTTTCATATTAATACAATTAAGATGTTTAGAAATATAATACAACGTACATGGCACACATGATATAGATTTATATAAAACATAACGTGTTACATTATATTATAATATGTATAAATTTGGAATCAGAGCGAACGGAGATATTTTATCTTTGAGGCGCTCGAATCTGTCGTCGTGAGCGGAATTTGATAATAACTTACTAAGCTTTATGAATATCTTTAGGGGTGAACGCACTTAAAAATAAAAATGAAAAATAATACGAAACGTATTTTTGCGTTTTCGAACGACTGCCTAAAGTTTTGCATTCCATGAATTGACACGAGAAAAAATGAATATTTAATAAAATTTATATAGGATAATGATCAAGGGGAATTAATGACGGGAAAACGTGAACGTATGGATGAATATGGTTGAATAATAATGTTTATACTACATAACATATAAATAATGACTTCTATAGAGTGTACAGTTTTTATTATGATGTTAAAGAATTTTCATACATTGAATACTAGATATATAATGAAGGGAAATTAATGACGGGAAAATGTGACGTCATAGTTATTGAATTTTTACGTATAGTACAAATCATTATTAGGAAGATTTACAAGAACGAATTAGAGACAAAGAGTGGGTAGTAATGACTAAGAAGTACAACTACGGGTTCCAATCCTGTTACATGCAATGTGTATGCATAATCTAGGGTCGAGGGTGAGAGAAAGACAATTCATAATTAATGTAATAACTTCTATAACAATGGAAAATGGATACGACTAAACCATAGATATGGTAGATCGTAGGGTTGTGACACGAACAAAAATAGGAAGCTACAAGTAAAATTATTATCCAAACTCGCGTTAAGCGATTTTGGTTCTTATGTAAAAATGGACATTCGAACATAAAAACTATACGAACATAAGTACTGCATGAAGACAATGAATCCATATAATGATGGTATAGGAATTGTTCATTGTTCACTTTTTACAGTGTTTCCCCTTCCAAAATGGTATTAATACAATAATATAATACAATTAATACAATACAAATGAGAAAATAACATCGTAACAGGGTACCATTAATACAATACAATAAGAAAATAACATCGTAAGTAATTCAAGTTAGATGACGACATTCTTTTTACAATACAAGTTTTATACAGAACGAGTTCGGGTAGTTGAGTACAATGCAGAGTATCAAATCTTTAAAATGACACTTGCTTACAAAATATTAAAAAAATTCAAAGATTAGAACTTTAATTTTAGACAAACAATTAAGTTAGACAAACAATGATATGGTTAAAATTTTTTACCAAATTTTATTTTTTTCTGTGGGATAAATTATGTACATAATGAATAGAGTAGATAAAAGGGAAAAATGTAAATCGTACAATCTATAAGCTAATTTTTATTGACTAGTGTAGGTAAAAATAGAATTACGTAATCGATGATGTATAGAACTGTGGTCTAGTGTGTATTTGGGTGTATTAGGTGCAAAGTGTGTATTTTACAATTTCGAGGGACAGATTAGCTGATTGGATTGTTCAAGTAACTGAATAAATGCATGAGCAAGATATATTAGAAAGCAAAAATGATTAAGACTAAATAGCATAGTTTGCACTTACGTAATGAAATAGTTTTATTGTGATATTCAATGATTTTAGCATAAGGTTTGTATGTATTAGTATATATAGTGCATACATGCGTGTGTATGTAGGGATTTGGAAGGTTTTTGAATGAACAAAGTATAAAAATAATGTATAATAATTTAAGATGGTTTAGGGTTATAAAATCTTTTAAGTTTAAGTCAATTATTGTGATTGTTATTATTATTATTATTATTATTATTATTATCATTATTATTATTACAAAATCCTTTAAGCTCAAGGTCAATTATTATAAAATCTAATTACAGGTAAATTTTTCATTAAAAATTATTTTTATATAATAAAAAAAAATATTAAAAAGGTTTAATAATTTTTGCATGTTAAGTAGAAAAATTATACTCTTTCGTTGAATGTTGATAGAATTTGAATTATTTGATATTTTGACACACAATTAATTAAATTCGACTACGATAATTACTCATTATTAATCGAATAAAAAAATATAAAAAATATAAAAGTTGAAAATAGAAATCAATTATAAACTATAATGAACTAAACATATACTATACTTAAAAATAAAAAAACACAACTTAACATAAATGGAGGTTATGTTCCATAGTACTAAAGAGGAATTAACCATGGTTGAACCATTTCTCCGGTTGACACTGGGTTCAACTGGGGTTGGGGGTGTTAAAATAAAAATAAAATAAAAAAACAAAGTTTGGAGTACTACATTCGGGGGAATTGAGTGACTAAGCGGGGGATATAAGTCTGAAATTGACAATTACATCTTTCGTGAGCACTTTGCTCTTTAAAAAAAAGATTGCTTGTCACACTACTTTGAACAAAAATTAAAAGGTTTAAACAAAACGGAGGGACGGTATGTTCCTCAGCATAGTAATTTAAAAGGAGTCATTGGGACAAGATTGATTAATTAATTATTACACAACTATTATTATCACATATACATTACAATGATTATCAAAGTCATTACAAACAATTGTAAAAACTGTTTTGGTTACAAACAATACAATGTCATTTTACCTATATATTTATATACGCAAAACTGGCATGAAAAGAAAAGACAAATCGGTCAATTTCCTTCTCACAACAAAACAAAGAAAGGTTAACTAAAGACGCAACCCGGTCAATTCAGGTTGAATTAAATTCTCTTTTACAACACAAAAAAAAGGTTGAATTAAATTCTTAAATTACATTTTCTTAAATTAAAATTTTTTAAACTACAAAGAGAAAGTTGAATTCAATTGACTGCATTGAAATGACTTGGGACTTAAAACTGACTTCGAATAAAACTGACTTCGTAACTGACTCGAATAAACTGACTTCGAATATAACTGACTCGAATATAACTGACTTCGAATATACTGACTTCGAATATAACTGACTTCGAATATAACTGACTTCGAATATAACTGACTTCGAATATAACTGACTTCGAATACTTCTGAAATCTCTGGGGCGGTTGTCGCTCTTGGATGCAACCTTCTGAAACTGAAAACTGATTTGCAACTAAAACTGACTCGAAACTACTTCGAGTATCCTTATAAATCTCTGGGGTTTGGTTGTCCCTCTTGGATGCAACCAACCGAAACTGAAAACTGATTTGAAATTAACTGAAAATGGAAAATGACTGCACTTGATCTCTATTCAAGTGGAGACGATTAACCTCTGTTTTGGTTGACCCTCTTGGTGCAACCGACTTACTTGAAATGCAATCAAGTATCTCTATAACTTAAACTGTCTAACTTGAAATTAACTGAAAATGGAAAATGACTGTACTTGATCTCTATCAAGTGAGACGATTAACCTCTGTTTTGGTTGACCCTCTTGGTGCAACCTTCTGACTTTAAAACTGACTTCAAAACTGACTTCAAGTATCTCTCTAAATCTATAAACTCTCTATAAACTCTCTCTCTCTCTTAATTTGCAAGTCAATTCAATTCAATAATTTGAAAAAAATTTGCAAACAAAAATATAAAATGTAAACAACATTTCACTCTAATGTACGGGAAGGTACATAAAATAAAATTATTCTATACTGAATATAACAGTGAAAATAACTCTGAAATTAACTCTCTGAAATTAACTCTCTTGAAATTAACTCTCTTTGAAATTAACTCTCTTTGAAATTAACTCTCTTTGAAATTAACTCTCTTTGAAATTAACTCTCTTTGAAATTAACTCTCTTTGAAATTAACTCTCTGTTACAATTAACTCTCTGTTACATTTAGCTCTGTTACAATTAACTCTCTGTTAAAATTACTGTTTCAATAAAAACAAATGTATCACTGGTGTATGGAATGTTCACTGTGTTTCTTGTGAATTCTGACTTGATACTCATTATTAACTGTTAATAATAGTGACTTTTCAAATGTTTATAAATTACTTAAAAAACAAACTGTACTTAACAAAATTTTCTATGGGAAATCCTTGAGACGTGTCCTGAAGACGTCTTCCTGGCTACTTCTTCTTGGATGAAAACTAGGCGTGGAGAACTTGGAGTCGTGACACACCGGTTCAAGGGTGGATGTTACGAACAAGAAGTCGTGACACGCCGGTCAACTGTTTTATCCTGATGCAGGGTAATTTCTATCTTGGCCAAAGAGTGGCCTCTTCTTAAAATCTTCTTCTTCTTAAAATAATCTTCTTGTTAAAATCTTCTTCTAAAAATCTTCTTCTACAAATCTTCTTCTAAAAATCTTTTTCTTATCCTGGTAAAGGGTCGCCAGACTTTTAGACCCCATATCTTCTTCTTCTTATCCTGGGGCAGGGTCGCCACAATGTTAACCCCTCCGTCTATGGCCCTGAGTCGGTTCAGAATCGACGGGGTTCTAGTTAGGAGGCAAGCAACGGATATTTCTTCTATAACATTCTAATTCTTTTCGGTCGCCTCTTGTTAAACTCTTGGCTACAGACTCGCCAGACTGTTATGCCAATATCTTCTATGGTGCTTGGGTTGTCTCTTAATTTGGGCAAAGGGTCGCCAATTTTTAATTCTTCTCTTTCTATAATACTCTGATACTTTCTCTGATTTACTGACTAAGTTCCTGAAGAGAGCAAGGCTCGAAGGAAAATATAAAAACTTTCTCTTGCTGTAATTTACTTCTTAAAAATTTACAGTTAGTGCTCTGAATTTACAAGGGTAGAGGTTCGACCTCTTTCGACCATGGCTCAGGCCGGAATCTAAAAATATTAAGGAGGCAAGGGGCCTCTGCCCCCTCCCCGCAGCAAGGCTGCTAACCAAGGAGTCCTAATGAAGTGCTATAATGAAGTGACTTGATGAAGAAGTGCTGTAATTTTACAAGTACATGTATAATATAAACCTAAATGTTGGGGGACGACAGTTGAAGGTTAAGTTCCCCCCCTTTTAAACACATGATCAGATGGTTTGAAAAATTTCAACTAAAAATAATAAAAAAAAAAAATAAAAACTAATCGTATATTTTTGCCGAATCTTCATTTCTGAAGGCGATATCATTTCGTAATAGTACACATAAGTACAAATTAAGTACACGACTGTGTACGTATTAATTTTGGTTCATTACAATTACGATTACAATTATGGATTACTTCACATTCGCTTATGATTGTTCATTACAGTTCTATTAACGTACATTCTTACATTATAAATTAAATCATTACATTTAATTACAGTTTCATTGAAGTACATTACAAGTTATTATTAATTACAGTTTCATTAAAGTACATTACGTTATATTAAATTAAAGTATTACAGTTAATTACAATTAAACAGTTACTATAACTTTGTTTTGTTTTTACAGTGTTTCATATTAATAGACAATTAAGATGTTTAGAAATATAATACAACGTACATGGCACACATGATATAGATTTATATAAAACATAACGTGTTACATTATATTATAATATGTTATAAATTTGGAATCAGAGCGAACGGAGATATTTTATCTTTGAGGCGCTCGAATCTGTCGTCGTGAGCGGAATTTGATAATAACTTACTAAGCATTTATGAATATCTTTAGGGGTGAACGCACTTAAAAATAAAAATGAAAAAAAATATTTTTGCGTTTTCGAACGACTGCCTAAAGTTTTGCATTCCATAGAATTGACACGAGAAAAAATGAATATTTAATAAAATTTATATAGGATAATGATCAAGGGGAATTAATGACGGGAAAACGTGACGTATGATATATGGTTGAATAATAATGTTTATACTACATAACATATAAATAATGACTTCTATAGAGTGTACAGTTTTTATTATGATGTTAAAGAATTTTCATACATTGAATACTAGATATATAATGAAGGGAAATTAATGACGGGAAAATGTGACGTCATAGTTATTGAATTTTTACGTATAGTACAAATCATTATTAGGAAGATTTACAAGAACGAATTAGAGACAAAGAGTGGGTAGTAATGACTAAGAAGTACAACTACGGGTTCCAATCCTGTTACATGCAATGTGTATGCATAATCTAGGGTCGAGGGTGAGATGCAAGACAATTCATAATTAATTATAATAACTTCTATAACAATGGAAAATGGATACGACTAAACCATAGATATGGTAGATCGTAGGGTTGTGACACGAACAAAAATAGGAAGCTACAAGTAAAATTATTATCCAAACTCGCGTTAAGCGATTTTGGTTCTTATGTAAAAATGGACATTCGAACATAAAAACTATACGAACATAAGTACTGCATGAAGACAATGAATCCATATAATGATGGTATAGGAATTGTTCATTGTTCACTTTTTACAGTGTTTCCCCTTCCAAAATGGTATTAATACAATAATATAATACAATTAATACAATACAAATGAGAAAATAACATCGTAACAGGGTACCATTAATACAATACAATGAGAAATAACATCGTAAGTAATTCAAGTTAGATGACGACATTCTTTTTTACAATACAAGTTTTATACAGAACGAGTTCGGGTAGTTGAGTACAATGCAGAGTATCAAATCTTTAAAATGACACTTGCTTACAAAATATAAAAAAAATTCAAAGATTAGAACTTTAATTTTAGACAAACAATTAAGTTAGACAAACAATGATATGGTTAAAATTTTTACCAAATTTTATTTTTTTCTTTGGGATAAATTATGTACATAATGAATAGAGTAGATAAAAGGGAAAAATGTAAATCGTACAATCTATAAGCTAATTTTTATTGACTAGTGTAGGTAAAAATAGAATTACGTAATCGATGATGTATAGAACTGTGGTCTAGTGTGTATTTGGGTGTATTAGGTGCAAAGTGTGTATTTTACAATTTCGAGGGACAGATTAGCTGATTGGATTGTTCAAGTAACTGAATAAATGCATGAGCAAGATATATTAGAAAGCAAAAATGATTAAGACTAAATAGCATAGTTTGCACTTACGTAATGAAATAGTTTTATTGTGATATTCAATGATTTTAGCATAAGGTTTGTATGTATATAGTATATATAGTGTGCATACATGCGTGTGTATGTGTAGGGATTTGGAAGGTTTTTGAATGAACAAAGTTAAAAATAATGTATAATAATTTAAGATGGGTTTAGGGTTATAAAATCTTTTAAGTTTAAGTCAATTATTGTGATTGTTATTATTATTATTATATTATTATTATTATTATCATTATTATTATTACAAAATCCTTTAAGCTCAAGGTCAATTATTATAAAATCTAATTACAGGTAAATTTTTCATTAAAAATTATTTTTATAATAAAAAAAAAATATTAAAAAGGTTTAATAATTTTTGCATGTTAAGTAGAAAAATTATACTCTTTCGTTGAATGTTGATAGAATTTGAATTATTTGATATTTTGACACACAATTAATTAAATTCGACTACGATAATTACTCATTATTAATCGAATAAAAAAATATAAAAAATATAAAAGTTGAAAATAGAAATCAATTATAAACTATAATGAACTAAACATATACTATACTTAAAAAAAAAAAACACAACTTAACATAAATGGAGGTTATGTTCCATAGTACTAAAGAGGAATTAACCATGGTTGAACCATTTCTCCGGTTGACACTGGGTTCAACTGGGGTTGGGGTGTTAAAATAAAAATAAAATAAAAAACAAAGTTTGGAGTACTACATTCGGGGGAATTGAGTGACTAAGCGGGGGATATAAGTCTGAAATTGACAATTACATCTTTCGTGAGCACTTTGCTCTTTAAAAAAAAGATTGCTTGTCACACTACTTTGAACAAAAATTAAAAGAGTTGAAACAAAACGGAGGGACGGTATGTTCCTCAGCATAGTAATTTAAAAGGAGTCATTGGGACAAGATTGATTAATTAATTATTACACAACTATTATTATCACATATACATTACAATGATTATCAAAGTCATTACAAACAATTGTAAAAACTGTTTTGGTTACAAACAATACAATGTCATTTTACCTATATATTTATATACGCAAAACTGGCATGAAAAGAAAAGACAAATCGGTCAATTTCCTTCTCACAACAAAACAAAGAAAGGTTAACTAAAGACGCAACCCGGTCAATTCAGGTTGAATTAAATTCTCTTTTACAACACAAAAAAAAGGTTGAATTAAATTCTTAAATTACATTTTCTTAAATTAAATTCTCTTAAACTACAAAGAGAAAGTTGAATTCAATTGACTGCATTGAAATGACTTGGGACTTAAAACTGACTTCGAATAAAACTGTCTCGAATAAAACTTCGATAAAATGACTTCGAATAAACTGACTTCGAATGATTCGAATATAACTGACTTCGAATATAACTGACTTCGAATATAACTGACTCGAATACTTCTGAAATCTCTGGGGCGGTTGTCCCTCTTGGATGCAACCCTGAAACTGAAAACTGATTTGCAACTAAAACTGACTCGAAACTACTTCGAGTATCCTTATAAATCTCTGGGGTTTGGTTGTCCCTCTTGGATGCAACCAACGAACTGAAAAACTGATTTGAAATTAACTGAAAATGGAAAATGACTGCACTTGATCTCTATTCAAGTGGAGACGATTAACCTCTGTTTTGGTTGACCCTCTTGGTGCAACCTTCTGACTTTAAAACTGACTTCAAAACTGACTTCAAGTATCTCTCTAAATCTATAAACTCTCTATAAACTCTCTCTCTCTTAATTTGCAAGTCAATTCAATTCAATAATTTGAAAAAAATTTGCAAACAAAAATATAAAATGTAAACAACATTTCACTCTAATGTACGGGAAGGTACATAAAATAAAATTATTCTATACTGAATATAACAGTGAAAATAACTCTGAAATTAACTCTCTGAAATTAACTCTCTGAAATTAACTCTTGAAATTAACTCTCTTGAAATTAACTCTCTTTGAAATTAACTCTCTTTGAAATTAACTCTCTTTGAAATTAACTCTCTTTGAAATTAACTCTCTGTTACAATTAACTCTCTGTTACATTTAGCTCTGTTACAATTAACTCTCTGTTAAAATTACTGTTTCAATAAAAACAAATGTATCACTGGTGTATGGAATGTTCACTGTGTTTCTTGTGAATTCTGACTTGATACTCATTATTAACTGTTAATAATAGTGACTTTTCAAATGTTTATAAATTACTTAAAAAAACAAACTGTACTTAACAAAATTTCTATGGGGAAATCCTTGAGACGTGTCCTGAAGACGTCTTCCTGGCTACTTCTTCTTGGATGAAAACTAGGCGTGGAGAACTTGGAGTCGTGACACACGGTTCAAGGGTGGATGTTACGAACAAGAAGTCGTGACACGCCGGTCAACTGGTTTTATCCTGATGCAGGGTAATTTCTATCTTGGCCAAAGAGTGGCCTCTTCTTAAAATCTTCTTCTTCTTAAAATAATCTTCTTGTTAAAATCTTCTTCTAAAAATCTTCTTCTACAAATCTTCTTCTAAAAATCTTTTTCTTATCCTGGTAAAGGGTCGCCAGACTTTTAGACCCCATATCTTCTTTTCTTATCCTGGGGCAGGGTCGCCACAATGTTAACCCTCCGTCTATGGCCCTGAGTCGGTTCAGAATCGACGGGGGTTCTAGTTAGGAGGCAAGCAACGGATATTTCTTCTATAACATTCTAATTCTTTTCGGTCGCCTCTTGTTAAACTCTTGGCTACAGACTCGCCAGACTGTTATGCCAATATCTTCTATGGTGCTTGGGTTGTCTCTTAATTTGGGCAAAGGGTCGCCAATTTTTAATTCTTCTCTTTCTATAATACTCTGATACTTTCTCTGATTTACTGACTAAGTTCCTGAAGAGAGCAAGGCTCGAAGGAAAATATAAAAACTTTCTCTTGCTGTAATTTACTTCTTAAAAATTTACAGTTAGTGCTCTGAATTTACAAGGGTAGAGGTTCGACCTCTTTCGACCATGGCTCAGGCCGGAATCTAAAAATATTAAGGAGGCAAGGGGCCTCTGCCCCCTCCCCGCAGCAAGGCTGCTAACCAAGGAGTCCTAATGAAGTGCTATAATGAAGTGACTTGATGAAGAAGTGCTGTAATTTTACAAGTACATGTATAATATAAACCTAAATGTTGGGGGACGACAGTTGAAGGTTAAGTTCCCCCCCTTTTAAACACATGATCAGATGGTTTGAAAAATTTCAACTAAAAATAATAAAAAAATAAAAATAAAAACTAATCGTATATTTTGCCGAATCTTCATTTCTGAAGGCGATATCATTTCGTAATAGTACACATAAGTACAAATTAAGTACACGACTGTGTACGTATTAATTTTGGTTCATTACAATTACGATTACAATTATGGATTACTTCACATTCGCTTATGATTGTTCATTACAGTTCTATTAACGTACATTCTTACATTATAAATTAAATCATTACATTTAATTACAGTTTCATTGAAGTACATTACAAGTTATTATTAATTACAGTTTCATTAAAGTACATTACGTTATATTAAATTAAAGTATTACAGTTAATTACAATTAAACAGTTACTATAACTTTGTTTTGTTTTACAGTGTTTCATATTAATAGACAATTAAGATGTTTAGAAATATAATACAACGTACATGGCACACATGATATAGATTTATATAAAACATAACGTGTTACATTTATATAATATGTTATAAATTTGGAATCAGAGCGAACGGAGATATTTTATCTTTGAGGCGCTCGAATCTGTCGTCGTGAGCGGAATTTGATAATAACTTACTAAGCATTTATGAATATCTTTAGGGGTGAACGCACTTAAAAATAAAAATGAAAAAAATATTTTTGCGTTTTCGAACGACTGCCTAAAGTTTTGCATTCCATAGAATTGACACGAAAAAATGAATATTTAATAAAATTTATATAGGATAATGATCAAGGGGAATTAATGACGGGAAAACGTGACGTATGGATGAATATGGTTGAATAATAATGTTTATACTACATAACATATAAATAATGACTTCTATAGAGTGTACAGTTTTTATTATGATGTTAAAGAATTTTCATACATTGAATACTAGATATATAATGAAGGGAAATTAATGACGGGAAAATGTGACGTCATAGTTATTGAATTTTTACGTATAGTACAAATCATTATTAGGAAGATTTACAAGAACGAATTAGAGACAAAGAGTGGGTAGTAATGACTAAGAAGTACAACTACGGGTTCCAATCCTGTTACATGCAATGTGTATGCATAATCTAGGGTCGAGGGTGAGATGCAAGACAATTCATAATTAATTATAATAACTTCTATAACAATGGAAAATGGATACGACTAAACCATAGATATGGTAGATCGTAGGGTTGTGACACGAACAAAAATAGGAAGCTACAAGTAAAATTATTATCCAAACTCGCGTTAAGCGATTTTGGTTCTTATGTAAAAATGGACATTCGAACATAAAAACTATACGAACATAAGTACTGCATGAAGACAATGAATCCATATAATGATGGTATAGGAATTGTTCATTGTTCACTTTTTACAGTGTTTCCCCTTCCAAAATGGTATTAATACAATAATATAATACAATTAATACAATACAAATGAGAAAATAACATCCTAACAGGGTACCATTAATACAATACAATGAGAAAATAACATCGTAAGTAATTCAAGTTAGATGACGACATTTTTTTTACAATACAAGTTTTATACAGAACGAGTTCGGGTAGTTGAGTACAATGCAGAGTATCAAATCTTTAAAATGACACTTGCTTACAAAATATTAAAAAAAATTCAAAGATTAGAACTTTAATTTTAGACAAACAATTAAGTTAGACAAACAATGATATGGTTAAAATTTTTTACCAAATTTTATTTTTTTCTTTGGGATAAATTATGTACATAATGAATAGAGTAGATAAAAGGGAAAAATGTAAATCGTACAATCTATAAGCTAATTTTTATTGACTAGTGTAGGTAAAAATAGAATTACGTAATCGATGATGTATAGAACTGTGGTCTAGTGTGTATTTGGGTGTATTAGGTGCAAAGTGTGTATTTTACAATTTCGAGGGACAGATTAGCTGATTGGATTGTTCAAGTAACTGAATAAATGCATGAGCAAGATATATTAGAAAGCAAAAATGATTAAGACTAAATAGCATAGTTTGCACTTACGTAATGAAATAGTTTTATTGTGATATTCAATGATTTTAGCATAAGGTTTGTATGTATATAGTATATATAGTGTGCATACATGCGTGTGTATGTGTAGGGATTTGGAAGGTTTTTGAATGAACAAAGTTTAAAAATAATGTATAATAATTTAAGATGGGTTTAGGGTTATAAAATCTTTTAAGTTTAAGTCAATTATTGTGATATTATTATTATTATTATTATTATTATTATCATTATTATTATTACAAAATCCTTTAAGCTCAAGGTCAATTATTATAAAATCTAATTACAGGTAAATTTTTAATTAAAAATTATTTTTATATAATAAAAAAAATATTAAAAAGGTTTAATAATTTTTGCATGTTAAGTAGAAAAATTATACTCTTTCGTTGAATGTTGATAGAATTGGAATTATTTGATATTTTGACACACAATTAATTAAATTCGACTACGATAATTACTCATTATTAATCGAATAAAAAAATAAAAAAATATAAAAGTTGAAAATAGAAATCAATTATAAACTATAATGAACTAAACATATACTATACTTAAAAATAAAAAAACACAACTTAACATAAATGGAGGTTATGTTCCATAGTACTAAAGAGGAATTAACCATGGTTGAACCATTTCTCCGGTTGACACTGGGTTCAACTGGGGTTGGGGGTGTTAAAATAAAAATAAATAAAAAAACAAAGTTTGGAGTACTACATTCGGGGGAATTGAGTGACTAAGCGGGGGCTATAAGTCTGAAATTGACAATTACATCTTTCGTGAGAACTTTGCTCTTTAAAAAAAAGATTGCTTGTCACACTACTTTGAACAAAAATTAAAAGAGTTGAAACAAAACGGAGGGACGGTATGTTCCTCAGCATAGTAATTTAAAAGGAGTCATTGGGACAAGATTGATTAATTAATTATTACACAACTATTATTATCACATATACATTACAATGATTATCAAAGTCATTACAAACAATTGTAAAAACTGTTTTGGTTACAAACAATACAATGTCATTTTACCTATATATTTATATACGCAAAACTGGCATGAAAAGAAAAGACAAATCGGTCAATTTCCTTCTCACAACAAAACAAAGAAAGGTTAACTAAAGACGCAACCCGGTCAATTCAGGTTGAATTAAATTCTCTTTTACAACACAAAAAAAAGGTTGAATTAAATTCTTAAATTACATTTTCTTAAATTAAATTCTCTTAAACTACAAAGAGAAAGTTGAATTCAATTGACTGCATTGAAATGACTTGGGACTTAAAACTGACTTCGAATAAAACTGTCTTCGAATAAAACTGACTTCGAATATAACTGACTTCGAATAAACTGACTTCGAATATAACTGACTTCGAATATAACTGACTTCGAATATAACTGACTTCGAATATAACTGACTTCGAATACTTCTGAAATCTCTGGGGCGGTTGTCCCTCTTGGATGCAACCTTCTGAAACTGAAAACTGATTTGCAACTAAAACTGACTCGAAACTACTTCGAGTATCCTTATAAATCTCTGGGGTTTGGTTGTCCCTCTTGGATGCAACCAACCGAAACTGAAAACTGATTTGAAATTAACTGAAAATGGAAAATGACTGCACTTGATCTCTATTCAAGTGGAGACGATTAACCTCTGTTTTGGTTGACCCTCTTGGTGCAACCGACTTACTTGAAATGCAATCAAGTATCTCTATAACTTAAACTGTCTAACTTGAAATTAACTGAAAATGGAAAATGACTGCTTGATCTCTATCAAGTAGACGATTAACCTCTGTTTTGGTTGACCCTCTTGGTGCAACCTTCTGACTTTAAAACTGACTTCAAAACTGACTTCAAGTATCTCTCTAAATCTATAAACTCTCTATAAACTCTCTCTCTCTCTTAATTTGCAAGTCAATTCAATTCAATAATTTGAAAAAAATTTGCAAACAAAAATATAAAATGTAAACAACATTTCACTCTAATGTACGGGAAGGTACATAAAATAAAATTATTCTATACTGAATATAACAGTGAAAATAACTCTGAAATTAACTCTCTGAAATTAACTCTCTTGAAATTAACTCTCTTTGAAATTAACTCTCTTTGAAATTAACTCTCTTTGAAATTAACTCTCTTTGAAATTAACTCTCTTTGAAATTAACTCTCTGTTACAATTAACTCTGTTACATTTAGCTCTGTTACAATTAACTCTCTGTTAAAATTACTGTTTCAATAAAAACAAATGTATCACTGGTGTATGGAATGTTCACTGTGTTTCTTGTGAATTCTGACTTGATACTCATTATTAACTGTTAATAATAGTGACTTTTCAAATGTTTATAAATTACTTAAAAAAACAAACTGTACTTAACAAAATTTTCTATGGGGAAATCCTTGAGACGTGTCCTGAAGACGTCTTCCTGGCTACTTCTTCTTGGATGAAAACTAGGCGTGGAGAACTTGGAGTCGTGACACACCGGTTCAAGGGTGGATGTTACGAACAAGAAGTCGTGACACGCCGGTCAACTGTTTTATCCTGATGCAGGGTAATTTCTATCTTGGCCAAAGAGTGGCCTCTTCTTAAAATCTTCTTCTTAAAATAATCTTCTTGTTAAAATCTTCTTCTAAAAATCTTCTTCTACAAATCTTCTTCTACAAATCTTCTTCTAAAAATCTTTTTCTTATCCTGGTAAAGGGTCGCCAGACTTTTAGACCCCATATCTTCTTCTTCTTATCCTGGGGCAGGGTCGCCACAATGTTAACCCCTCCGTCTATGGCCCTGAGTCGGTTCAGAATCGACGGGGGTTCTAGTTAGGAGGCAAGCAACGGATATTTCTTCTATAACATTCTAATTCTTTTCGGTCGCCTCTTGTTAAACTCTTGGCTACAGACGCCAGACTGTTATGCCAATATCTTCTATGGTGCTTGGGTTGTCTCTTAATTTGGGCAAAGGGTCGCCAATTTTTAATTCTTCTCTTTCTATAATACTCTGATACTTTCTCTGATTTACTGACTAAGTTCCTGAAGAGAGCAAGGCTCGAAGGAAAATATAAAAACTTTTCTTGCTGTAATTTACTTCTTAAAAATTTACAGTTAGTGCTCTGAATTTACAAGGGTAGAGGTTCGACCTCTTTCGACCATGGCTCAGGCCGGAATCTAAAAATATTAAGGAGGCAAGGGGCCTCTGCCCCCTCCCCGCAGCAAGGCTGCTAACCAAGGAGTCCTAATGAAGTGCTATAATGAAGTGACTTGATGAAGAAGTGCTGTAATTTTACAAGTACATGTATAATATAAACCTAAATGTTGGGGGACGACAGTTGAAGGTTAAGTTCCCCCCCTTTTAAACACATGATCAGATGGTTTGAAAAATTTCAACTAAAAATAATTAAAAAAATAAAAATAAAAACTAATCGTATATTTTTGCCGAATCTTCATTTCTGAAGGCGATATCATTTCGTAATAGTACACATAAGTACAAATTAAGTACACGACTGTGTACGTATTAATTTTGGTTCATTACAATTACGATTACAATTATGGATTACTTCACATTCGCTTATGATTGTTCATTACAGTTCTATTAACGTACATTCTTACATTATAAATTAAATCATTACATTTAATTACAGTTTCATTGAAGTACATTACAAGTTATTATTAATTACAGTTTCATTAAAGTACATTACGTTATATTAAATTAAAGTATTACAGTTAATTACAATTAAACAGTTACTATAACTTTGTTTTGTTTTTTACAGTGTTTCATATTAATAGACAATTAAGATGTTTAGAAATATAATACAACGTACATGGCACACATGATATAGATTTATATAAAACATAACGTGTTACATTATATTATAATATGTTATAAATTTGGAATCAGAGCGAACGGAGATATTTTATCTTTGAGGCGCTCGAATCTGTCGTCGTGAGCGGAATTTGATAATAACTTACTAAGCATTTATGAATATCTTTAGGGGTGAACGCACTTAAAAATAAAAATGAAAAAAATATTTTTGCGTTTTCGAACGACTGCCTAAAGTTTTGCATTCCATAGAATTGACACGAGAAAAAATGAATATTTAATAAAATTTATATAGGATAATGATCAAGGGGAATTAATGACGGGAAAACGTGACGTATGGATGAATATGGTTGAATAATAATGTTTATACTACATAACATATAAATAATGACTTCTATAGAGTGTACAGTTTTTATTATGATGTTAAAGAATTTTCATACATTGAATACTAGATATATAATGAAGGGAAATTAATGACGGGAAAATGTGACGTCATAGTTATTGAATTTTTACGTATAGTACAAATCATTATTAGGAAGATTTACAAGAACGAATTAGAGACAAAGAGTGGGTAGTAATGACTAAGAAGTACAACTACGGGTTCCAATCCTGTTACATGCAATGTGTATGCATAATCTAGGGTCGAGGGTGAGATGCAAGACAATTCATAATTAATTATAATAACTTCTATAACAATGGAAAATGGATACGACTAAACCATAGATATGGTAGATCGTAGGGTTGTGACACGAACAAAAATAGGAAGCTACAAGTAAAATTATTATCCAAACTCGCGTTAAGCGATTTTGGTTCTTATGTAAAAATGGACATTCGAACATAAAAACTATACGAACATAAGTACTGCATGAAGACAATGAATCCATATAATGATGGTATAGGAATTGTTCATTGTTCACTTTTTACAGTGTTTCCCCTTCCAAAATGGTATTAATACAATAATATAATACAATTAATACAATACAAATGAGAAAATAACATCCTAACAGGGTACCATTAATACAATACAATGAGAAAATAACATCGTAAGTAATTCAAGTTAGATGACGACATTCTTTTTTACAATACAAGTTTTATACAGAACGAGTTCGGGTAGTTGAGTACAATGCAGAGTATCAAATCTTTAAAATGACACTTGCTTACAAAATATAAAAAAAATTCAAAGATTAGAACTTTAATTTTAGACAAACAATTAAGTTAGACAAACAATGATATGGTTAAAATTTTTTACCAAATTTTATTTTTTCTTTGGGATAAATTATGTACATAATGAATAGAGTAGATAAAAGGGAAAAATGTAAATCGTACAATCTATAAGCTAATTTTTATTGACTAGTGTAGGTAAAAATAGAATTACGTAATCGATGATGTATAGAACTGTGGTCTAGTGTGTATTTGGGTGTATTAGGTGCAAAGTGTGTATTTTACAATTTCGAGGGACAGATTAGCTGATTGGATTGTTCAAGTAACTGAATAAATGCATGAGCAAGATATATTAGAAAGCAAAAATGATTAAGACTAAATAGCATAGTTTGCACTTACGTAATGAAATAGTTTTATTGTGATATTCAATGATTTTAGCATAAGGTTTGTATGTATATAGTATATATAGTGTGCATACATGCGTGTGTATGTGTAGGGATTTGGAAGGTTTTTGAATGAACAAAGTTTAAAAATAATGTATAATAATTTAAGATGGGTTTAGGGTTATAAAATCTTTTAAGTTTAAGTCAATTATTGTGATTGTTATTATTATTATTATTATTATTATTATTATCATTATTATTATTACAAAATCCTTTAAGCTCAAGGTCAATTATTATAAAATCTAATTACAGGTAAATTTTTAATTAAAAATTATTTTTATAATAAAAAAAAATATTAAAAAGGTTTAATAATTTTTGCATGTTAAGTAGAAAAATTATACTCTTTCGTTGAATGTTGATAGAATTGGAATTATTTGATATTTTGACACACAATTAATTAAATTCGACTACGATAATTACTCATTATTAATCGAATAAAAAAATATAAAAAATATAAAAGTTGAAAATAGAAATCAATTATAAACTATAATGAACTAAACATATACTATACTTAAAAATAAAAAAACACAACTTAACATAAATGGAGGTTATGTTCCATAGTACTAAAGAGGAATTAACCATGGTTGAACCATTTCTCCGGTTGACACTGGGTTCAACTGGGGTTAGGGGTGTTAAAATAAAAATAAAATAAAAAACAAAGTTTGGAGTACTACATTCGGGGGAATTGAGTGACTAAGCGGGGGCTATAAGTCTGAAATTGACAATTACATCTTTCGTGAGAACTTTGCTCTTTAAAAAAAAGATTGCTTGTCACACTACTTTGAACAAAAATTAAAAGAGTTGAAACAAAACGGAGGGACGGTATGTTCCTCAGCATACTAATTTAAAAGGAGTCATTGGGACAAGATTGATTAATTAATTATTACACAACTATTATTATCACATATACATTACAATGATTATCAAAGTCATTACAAACAATTGTAAAAACTGTTTTGGTTACAAACAATACAATGTCATTTTACCTATATATTATATACGCAAAACTGGCATGAAAAGAAAAGACAAATCGGTCAATTTCCTTCTCACAACAAAAGAAAGAAAGGTTAACTAAAGACGCAACCCGGTCAATTCAGGTTGAATTAAATTCTCTTTTACAACACAAAAAAAAGGTTGAATTAAATTCTTAAATTACATTTTCTTAAATTAAATTCTCTTAAACTACAAAGAGAAAGTTGAATTCAATTGACTGCATTGAAATGACTTGGGACTTAAAACTGACATCAAATAAAACTGTCTTCGAATAAAACTGACTTCGAATATAACTGACTTCGAATATAACTGACTTCGAATACTTCTGAAATCTCTGGGGCGGTTGTCCCTCTTGGATGCAACCTTCTGAAACTGAAAACTGATTTGCAACTAAAACTGACTCGAAACTACTTCGAGTATCCTTATAAATCTCTGGGGTTTGTTGTCCCTCTTGGATGCAACCAACCGAAACTGAAAACTGATTTGAAATTAACTGAAAATGGAAAATGACTGCACTTGATCTCTATTCAAGTGGAGACGATTAACCTCTGTTTTGGTTGACCCTCTTGGTGCAACCTTCTGACTTTAAAACTGACTTCAAAACTGACTTCAAGTATCTCTCGAAATCTATAAACTCTCTATAAACTCTCTCTCTCTTAATTTGCAAGTCAATTCAATTCAATAATTTGAAAAAAATTTGCAAACAAAAATAAAATGTAAACACATTTCACTCTAATGTACGGGAAGGTACATAAAATAAAATTATTCATACTGAATATAACAGTGAAAATAACTCTGAAATTACTGAAATTAACTGAAATTAACTCTCTTGAAATTAACTCTCTTTGAAATTAACTCTTTGAAATTAACTCTCTTGAAATTAACTCTCTTTGAAATTAACTCTCTGTTACAATTAACTCTCTGTTACATTTAGCTCTGTTACAATTAACTCTCTGTTAAAATTACTGTTTCAATAAAAACAAATGTATCACTGGTGTATGGAATGTTCACTGTGTTTCTTGTGAATTCTGACTTGATACTTATTAACTGTTAATAATAGTGACTTTTCAAATGTTTATAAATTACTTAAAAAAAACAAACTGTACTTAACAAAATTTTCTATGGGGAAATCCTTGAGACGTGTCCTGAAGACGTCTTCCTGGCTACTTCTTCTTGGATGAAAACTAGGCGTGGAGAACTTGGAGTCGTGACACACCGGTTCAAGGGTGGATGTTACGAACAAGAAGTCGTGACACGCCGGTCAACTGTTTTTATCCTGATGCAGGGTAATTTCTATCTTGGCCAAAGAGTGGCCTCTTTAAAATCTTCTTCTTCTTAAAATAATCTTCTTGTTAAAATCTTCTTCTAAAAATCTTCTTCTACAAATCTTCTTCTAAAAATCTTTTTCTTATCCTGGTAAAGGGTCGCCAGAATTTTAGATCCCATATCTTCTTTCTTATCCTCGGGCAGGGTCGCCACAATGTTAACCCCTCCGTCTATGGCCCTGAGTCGGTTCAGAATCGACGTGGGTTCTAGTTAGGAGGCAAGCAACGGATATTTTCTATAACATTCTAATTCTTTTCGGTCGCCTCTTGTTAAACTCTTGGCTACAGACTCGCCAGACTGTTATGCCAATATCTTCTATGGTGCTTGTGGTGTCTCATTTGGGCAAAGGGTCGCCAATTTTTAATTCTTCTCTTTCTATAATACTCTGATACTTTCTCTGATTTACTGACTAAGTTCCTGAAGAGAGCAAGGCTCGAAGGAAAATATAAAAACTTTCTCTTGCTGTAATTTACTTCTTAAAAATTTACAGTTAGTGCTCTGAATTTACAAGGGTAGAGGTTCGACCTCTTTCGACCATGGCTCAGGCCGGAATCTAAAAATATTAAGGAGGCAAGGGGCCTCTGCCCCCTCCCCGCAGCAAGGCTGCTAACCAAGGAGTCCTAATGAAGTGCTATAATGAAGTGACTTGATGAAGAAGTGCTGTAATTTTACAAGTACATGTATAATATAAACCTAAATGTTGGGGGACGACAGTTGAAGGTTAAGTTCCCCCCCTTTTAAACACATGATCAGATGGTTTGAAAAATTTCAACTAAAAATAATTAAAAAAATAAAAATAAAAACTAATCGTATATTTTTGCCGAATCTTCATTTCTGAAGGCGATATCATTTCGTAATAGTACACATAAGTACAAATTAAGTACACGACTGTGTACGTATTAATTTTGGTTCATTACAATTACGATTACAATTATGGATTACTTCACATTCGCTTATGATTGTTCATTACAGTTCTATTAACGTACATTCTTACATTATAAATTAAATCATTACATTTAATTACAGTTTCATTGAAGTACATTACAAGTTATTATTAATTACAGTTTCATTAAAGTACATTACGTTATATTAAATTAAAATATTACAGTTAATTACAATTAAACAGTTACTATAACTTTGTTTTGTTTTTACAGTGTTTCATATTAATAGACAATTAAGATGTTTAGAAATATAATACAACGTACATGGCACACATGATATAGATTTATATAAAACATAACGTGTTACATTATATTGTAATATGTTATAAATTTGGAATCAGAGCGAACGGAGATATTTTATCTTTGAGGCGCTCGAATCTGTCGTCGTGAGCGGAATTTGATAATAACTTACTAAGCATTTATGAATATCTTTAGGGGTGAACGCACTTAAAAATAAAAATGAAAAAAATATTTTTGCGTTTTCGAACGACTGCCTAAAGTTTTGCATTCCATAGAATTGACACGAGAAAAAATGAATATTTAATAAAATTTATATAGGATAATGATCAAGGGGAATTAATTAATGACGGGAAAACGTGACGTATGGATGAATATGGTTGAATAATAATGTTTATACTACATAACTAGGGCGGTCAAAAGTCAATAAAGTCAAATTGTTTCCTATGGGGCACTTTTCGCTGAAACGACTGAAAATGCAATAAAAACACCTGTAGGGGGTATATTACCAAAGTTAATAGGTCAACCAAAAGTCAACTTTTCCTGTTAGGTCAAAAAATAGCAATAAGGTAAATAAAGTCAATTTTTTGGAATAAATAATTAAAATAACTAAAAATTGGAAGGAAGGAATTGTTTGCTGAAATAGGAACTCCTCCAGAACCGATTGTAACACATTGGGCAAGCTGGCTGAACGCTGCTTTTTATTATGCAGACAATTTTCCAAATGTGAAGACAATTGTGGAAAATTTTGAAGATGAAGGAATCATTGTTCAGAAGGCTAAAGAGAGTGTTGCTAATGAAAACTGCCAAAGCAACTAATGTCAATCAAAATGAATTATAGTTTGATTGCTAGCTTAGTGACTAGGATGGAAGCATCTGATTGCACCATTAGAGAGGCATATGAAACCATTTCTTCTATCAACCTTGGCGAAGATATTGTTCAGTCAAACAATACATTGAAACAAGACTCAAGACAAATGGTATTTGTGAAATAATTAACCTCAGTAGACCTGAAATCTCACCAACAGTTTATGGTCAGCTTTTGCAATGTCAACCAACAACTGCCGCTGTAGAGAGATCTTTCTCCATGCTTAATAAATTATTAAGTAAGGATCGCAATTTTTTGCCAGAAAATGTCGGCAAATACTTCATAATTTACCACAATCGGTCAACTGATGTAGAAGAGCAAGAATAAGTAATTAAAGTATCGTTTTATTATTGAAAGTAAAGGCAACTTTATAAGTCAATTTTTTCAATTCGTAAGGTCAACTTTCTTAATTTTTCGGTCAACTTTTGACTGCCCTATACATAACATATAAATAATGACTTCTATAGAGTGTACAGTTTTTATTATGATGTTAAAGAATTTTCATACATTGAATACTAGATATATAATGAAGGGAAATTAATGACGGGAAAATGTGACGTCATAGTTATTGAATTTTTACGTATAGTACAAATCATTATTAGGAAGATTTACAAGAACGAATTAAGACAAAGAGTGGGTAGTAATGACTAAGAAGTACAACTACGGGTTCCAATCCTGTTACATGCAATGTGTATGCATAATCTAGGGTCGAGGGTGAGATGCAAGACAATTCATAATTAATTATAATAACTTCTATAACAATGGAAAATGGATACGACTAAACCATAGATATGGTAGATCGTAGGGTTGTGACACGAACAAAAATAGGAAGCTACAAGTAAAATTATTATCCAAACTCGCGTTAAGCGATTTTGGTTCTTATGTAAAAATGGACATTCGAACATAAAAACTATACGAACATAAGTACTGCATGAAGACAATGAATCCATATAATGATGGTATAGGAATTGTTCATTGTTCACTTTTTACAGTGTTTCCCCTTCCAAAATGGTATTAATACAATAATATAATACAATTAATACAATACAAATGAGAAAATAACATCGTAACAGGTACCATTAATACAATACAATGAGAAAATAACATCGTAATTAATTCAAGTTAGATGACGACATTGTTTTTTACAATACAAGTTTTATACAGAACGAGTTCGGGTAGTTGAGTACAATGCAGAGTATCAAATCTTTAAAATGACACTTGCTTACAAAATATAAAAAAATTCAAAGATTAGAACTTTAATTTTAGACAAACAATTAAGTTAGACAAACAATGATATGGTTAAAATTTTTTACCAAATTTTATTTTTTTCTTGGGATAAATTATGTACATAATGAATAGAGTAGATAAAAGGGAAAAATGTAAATCGTACAATCTATAAGCTAATTTTTATTGACTAGTGTAGGTAAAAATAGAATTACGTAATCGATGATGTATAGAACTGTGGTCTAGTGTGTATTTGGGTGTATTAGGTGCAAAGTGTGTATTTTACAATTTCGAGGGACAGATTAGCTGATTGGATTGTTCAAGTAACTGAATAAATGCATGAGCAAGATATATTAGAAAGCAAAAATGATTAAGACTAAATAGCATAGTTTGCACTTACGTAATGAAATAGTTTTATTGTGATATTCAATGATTTTAGCATAAGGTTTGTATGTATATAGTATATATAGTGTGCATACATGCGTGTGTATGTGTAGGGATTTGGAAGGTTTTTGAATGAACAAAGTTTAAAAATAATGTATAATAATTTAAGATGGGTTTAGGGTTATAAAATCTTTTAAGTTTAAGTCAATTATTGTGATTGTTATTATTATTATTATTATTATTATATTATCATTATTATTATTACAAAATCCTTTAAGCTCAAGGTCAATTATTATAAAATCTAATTAAGGTAAATTTTTAATTAAAAATTATTTTTATATAATAAAAAAAAATATTAAAAAGGTTTAATAATTTTTGCATGTTAAGTAGAAAAATTATACTCTTTCGTTGAATGTTGATAGAATTTGAATTATTTGATATTTTGACACACAATTAATTAAATTCGACTACGATAATTACTCATTATTAATCGAATAAAAAAATATAAAAAATATAAAAGTTTAAAATAGAAATCAATTATAAACTATAATGAACTAAACATATACTCTACTTAAAAATAAAAAAACACAACTTAACATAAATGGAGGTTATGTTCCATAGTACTAAAGAGGAATTAACCATGGTTGAACCATTTCTCGGTTGACACTGGGTTCAACTGGGGTTAGGGGTGTTAAAATAAAAATAAAATAAAAAACAAAGTTTGGAGTACTACATTCGGGGGAATTGAGTGACTAAGCGGGGGCTATAAGTCTGAAATTGACAATTACATCTTTCGTGAGAACTTTGCTCTTTAAAAAAAAGATTGCTTGTCACACTACTTTGAACAAAAATTAAAAGGGTTTAAACAAAACGGAGGGACGGTATGTTCCTCAGCATAGTAATTTAAAAGGAGTCATTGGGACAAGATTGATTAATTAATTATTACACAACTATTATTATCACATATACATTACAATGATTATCAAAGTCATTACAAACAATTGTAAAAACTGTTTTGGTTACAAACAATACAATGTCATTTTACCTATATATTTATATACGCAAAACTGGCATGAAAAGAAAAGACAAATCGGTCAATTTCCTTCTCACAACAAAACAAAGAAAGGTTAACTAAAGACGCAACCCGGTCAATTCAGGTTGAATTAAATTCTCTTTTACAACACAAAAAAAAGGTTGAATTAAATTCTTAAATTACATTTTCTTAAATTAATTCTCTTAAACTACAAAGAGAAAGTTGAATTCAATTGACTGCATTGAAATGACTTGGGACTTAAAACTGACTTCGAATAAAACTGTCTTCGAATAAAACTGACTTCGAATATAACTGACTTCGAATATAACTGAATATAACTTCGAATATAACTGACTTCGAATATAACTGACTTCGAATATAACTGACTTCGAATATAACTGACTTCGAATACTTCTGAAATCTCTGGGGCGGTTGTCGCTCTTGGATGCAACCTTCTGAAACTGAAAACTGATTTGCAACTAAAACTGACTCGAAACTACTTCGAGTATCCTTATAAATCTCTGGGGTTTGGTTGTCCCTCTTGGATGCAACCAACCGAAACTGAAAACTGATTTGAAATTAACTGAAAATGGAAAATGACTGCACTTGATCTCTATTCAAGTGGAGACGATTAACCTCTGTTTTGGTTGACCCTCTTGGTGCAACCGACTTACTTGAAATGCAATCAAGTATCTCTATAACTTAAACTGTCTAACTTGAAATTAACTGAAAATGGAAAATGACTGCTCTTGATCTCTATCAAGTGGAGACGATTAACCTCTGTTTTGGTTGACCCTCTTGGTGCAACCTTCTGACTTTAAAACTGACTTCAAAACTGACTTCAAGTATCTCTCTAAATCTATAAACTCTCTATAAACTCTCTCTCTCTCTTAATTTGCAAGTCAATTCAATTCAATAATTTGAAAAAATTTGCAAACAAAAATATAAAATGTAACAACATTTCACTCTAATGTACGGGAAGGTACATAAAATAAAATTATTCTATACTGAATATAACAGTGAAAATAACTCTGAAATTAACTCTCTGAAATTAACTCTCTTGAAATTAACTCTCTTTGAAATTAACTCTCTTTGAAATTAACTCTCTTTGAAATTAACTCTCTTTGAAATTAACTCTCTTTGAAATTAACTCTCTTTGAAATTAACTCTCTGTTACAATTAACTCTGTTACATTTAGCTCTGTTACAATTAACTCTCTGTTAAAATTACTGTTTCAATAAAAACAAATGTATCACTGGTGTATGGAATGTTCACTGTGTTTCTTGTGAATTCTGACTTGATACTCATTATTAACTGTTAATAATAGTGACTTTTCAAATGTTTATAAATTACTTAAAAAAACAAACTGTACTTAACAAAATTTTCTATGGGAAATCCTTGAGACGTGTCCTGAAGACGTCTTCCTGGCTACTTCTTCTTGGATGAAAACTAGGCGTGGAGAACTTGGAGTCGTGACACACCGGTTCAAGGGTGGATGTTACGAACAAGAAGTCGTGACACGCCGGTCAACTGGTTTTATCCTGATGCAGGGTAATTTCTATCTTGGCCAAAGAGTGGCCTCTTCTTAAAATCTTCTTCTTCTTAAAATAATCTTCTTGTTAAAATCTTCTTCTAAAAATCTTCTTCTACAAATCTTCTTCTAAAAATCTTTTTCTTATCCTGGTAAAGGGTCGCCAGACTTTTAGACCCCATATCTTCTTCTTCTTATCCTGGGGCAGGGTCGCCACAATGTTAACCCCTCCGTCTATGGCCCTGAGTCGGTTCAGAATCGACGGGGGTTCTAGTTAGGAGGCAAGCAACGGATATTTCTTCTATAACATTCTAATTCTTTTCGGTCGCCTCTTGTTAAACTCTTGGCTACAGACTCGCCAGACTGTTATGCCAATATCTTCTATGGTGCTTGGGTTGTCTCTTAATTTGGGCAAAGGGTCGCCAATTTTTAATTCTTCTCTTTCTATAATACTCTGATACTTTCTCTGATTTACTGACTAAGTTCCTGAAGAGAGCAAGGCTCGAAGGAAAATATAAAAACTTTCTCTTGCTGTAATTTACTTCTTAAAAATTTACAGTTAGTGCTCTGAATTTACAAGGGTAGAGGTTCGACCTCTTTCGACCATGGCTCAGGCCGGAATCTAAAAATATTAAGGAGGCAAGGGGCCTCTGCCCCCTCCCCGCAGCAAGGCTGCTAACCAAGGAGTCCTAATGAAGTGCTATAATGAAGTGACTTGATGAAGAAGTGCTGTAATTTTACAAGTACATGTATATATAAACCTAAATGTTGGGGGACGACAGTTGAAGTTAAGTTCCCCCCCTTTAAACACATGATCAGATGGTTTGAAAAATTTCAACTAAAAATAATAAAAAAAATAAAAATAAAAACTAATCGTATATTTTTGCCGAATCTTCATTTCTGAAGGCGATATCATTTCGTAATAGTACACATAAGTACAAATTAAGTACACGACTGTGTACGTATTAATTTTGGTTCATTACAATTACGATTACAATTATGGATTACTTCACATTCGCTTATGATTGTTCATTACAGTTCTATTAACGTACATTCTTACATTATAAATTAAATCATTACATTTAATTACAGTTTCATTGAAGTACATTACAAGTTATTATTAATTACAGTTTCATTAAAGTACATTACGTTATATTAAATTAAAGTATTACAGTTAATTACAATTAAACAGTTACTATAACTTTGTTTTGTTTTTACAGTGTTTCATATTAATACAATTAAGATGTTTAGAAATATAATACAACGTACATGGCACACATGATATAGATTTATATAAAACATAACGTGTTACATTATATTATAATATGTTATAAATTTGGAATCAGAGCGAACGGAGATATTTTATCTTTGAGGCGCTCGAATCTGTCGTCGTGAGCGGAATTTGATAATAACTTACTAAGCATTTATGAATATCTTTAGGGGTGAACGCACTTAAAAATAAAAATGAAAAAATATTTTTTCGTTTTCGAACGACTGCCTAAAGTTTTGCATTCCATTGAATTGACACGAGAAAAAATGAATATTTAATAAAATTTATATAGGATAATGATCAAGGGGAATTAATGACGGGAAAACGTGAAGTATGGATGAATATGGTTGAATAATAATGTTTATACTACATAACATATAAATAATGACTTCTATAGAGTGTACAGTTTTTTTATGATGTTAAAGAATTTTCATACATTGAATACTAGATATATAATGAAGGGAAATTAATGACGGGAAAATGTGACGTCATAGTTATTGAATTTTTACGTATAGTACAAATCATTATTAGGAAGATTTACAAGAACGAATTAGAGACAAAGAGTGGGTAGTAATGACTAAGAAGTACAACTACGGGTTCCAATCCTGTTACATGCAATGTGTATGCATAATCTAGGGTCGAGGGTGAGATGAAGACAATTCATAATTAATTGTAATAACTTCTATAACAATGGAAAATGGATACGACTAAACCATAGATATGGTAGATCGTAGGGTTGTGACACGAACAAAAATAGGAAGCTACAAGTAAAATTATTATCCAAACTCGCGTTAAGCGATTTTGGTTCTTATGTAAAAATGGACATTCGAACATAAAAACTATACGAACATAAGTACTGCATGAAGACAATGAATCCATATAATGATGGTATAGGAATTGTTCATTGTTCACTTTTTACAGTGTTTCCCCTTCCAAAATGGTATTAATACAATAATATAATACAATTAATACAATACAAATGAGAAAATAACATCGTAACAGGGTACCATTAATACAATACAATGAGAAAATAACATCGTAATAATTCAAGTTAGATGACGACATTCTTTTTTACAATACAAGTTTTATACAGAACGAGTTCGGGTAGTTGAGTACAATGCAGAGTATCAAATCTTTAAAATGACACTTGCTTACAAAATATTTAAAAAAATTCAAAGATTAGAACTTTAATTTTAGACAAACAATTAAGTTAGACAAACAATGATATGGTTAAAATTTTTTACCAAATTTTATTTTTTTCTGTGGGATAAATTATGTACATAATGAATAGAGTAGATAAAAGGGAAAAATGTAAATCGTACAATCTATAAGCTAATTTTTATTGACTAGTGTAGGTAAAAATAGAATTACGTAATCGATGATGTATAGAACTGTGGTCTAGTGTGTATTTGGGTGTATTAGGTGCAAAGTGTGTATTTTACAATTTCGAGGGACAGATTAGCTGATTGGATTGTTCAAGTAACTGAATAAATGCATGAGCAAGATATATTAGAAAGCAAAAATGATTAAGACTAAATAGCATAGTTTGCACTTACGTAATGAAATAGTTTTATTGTGATATTCAATGATTTTAGCATAAGGTTTGTATGTATATAGTATATATAGTGTGCATACATGCGTGTGTATGTGGGATTTGGAAGGTTTTTGAATGAACAAAGTTTAAAAATAATGTATAATAATTTAAGATGGTTTAGGGTTATAAAATCTTTTAAGTTTAAGTCAATTATTGTGATTGTTATTATTATTATTATTATTATTATTATTATCATTATTATTATTACAAAATCCTTTAAGCTCAAGGTCAATTATTATAAAATCTAATTACAGGTAAATTTTTCATTAAAAATTATTTTTATATAATAAAAAAAAATATTAAAAAGGTTTAATAATTTTTGCATGTTAAGTAGAAAAATTATACTCTTTCGTTGAATGTTGATAGAATTTGAATTATTTGATATTTTGACACACAATTAATTAAATTCGACTACGATAATTACTCATTATTAATCGAATAAAAAAATATAAAAAATATAAAAGTTGAAAATAGAAATCAATTATAAACTATAATGAACTAAACATATACTATACTTAAAAATAAAAAAACAACTTAACATAAATGGAGGTTATGTTCCATAGTACTAAAGAGGAATTAACCATGGTTGAACCATTTCTCCGGTTGACACTGGGTTCAACTGGGGTTGGGGTGTTAAAATAAAAATAAAATAAAAAAACAAAGTTTGGAGTACTACATTCGGGGGAATTGAGTGACTAAGCGGGGGATATAAGTCTGAAATTGACAATTACATCTTTCGTGAGCACTTTGCTCTTTAAAAAAAAGATTGCTTGTCACACTACTTTGAACAAAAATTAAAAGGGTTTAAACAAAACGGAGGGACGGTATGTTCCTCAGCATAGTAATTTAAAAGGAGTCATTGGGACAAGATTGATTAATTAATTATTACACAACTATTATTATCACATATACATTACAATGATTATCAAAGTCATTACAAACAATTGTAAAAACTGTTTTGGTTACAAACAATACAATGTCATTTTACCTATTATTTATATACGCAAAACTGGCATGAAAAGAAAAGACAAATCGGTCAATTTCCTTCTCACAACAAAACAAAGAAAGGTTAACTAAAGACGCAACCCGGTCAATTCAGGTTGAATTAAATTCTCTTTTACAACACAAAAAAAAGGTTGAATTAAATTCTTAAATTACATTTTCTTAAATTAAATTCTCTTAAACTACAAAGAGAAAGTTGAATTCAATTGACTGCATTGAAATGACTTGGGACTTAAAACTGACTTCGAATAAAACTGTCTTCGAATAAAACTGACTTCGAATAAACTGACTTCGAATATAACTGACTTCGAATATAACTGACTTCGAATATAACTGACTTCGAATATAACTGACTTCGAATATAACTGACTTCGAATATAACTGACTTCGAATATAACTGACTTCGAATACTTCTGAAATCTCTGGGGCGGTTGTCCCTTGGATGCAACCTTCTGAAACTGAAAACTGATTTGCAACTAAAACTGACTCGAAACTACTTCGAGTATCCTTATAAATCTCTGGGGTTTGGTTGTCCCTCTTGGATGCAACCAACCGAAACTGAAAACTGATTTGAAATTAACTGAAAATGGAAAATGACTGCACTTGATCTCTATTCAAGTGGAACGATTAACCTCTGTTTTGGTTGACCCTCTTGGTGCAACCGACTTACTTGAAATGCAATCAAGTATCTCTATAACTTAAATGTCTAACTTGAAATTAACTGAAAATGGAAAATGACTGTACTTGATCTCTATCAAGTGGAGATTAACCTCTGTTTTGGTTGACCCTCTTGGTGCAACCTTCTGACTTTAAAACTGACTTCAAAACTGACTTCAAGTATCTCTCTAAATCTATAAACTCTCTATAAACTCTCTCTCTCTTAATTTGCAAGTCAATTCAATTCAATAATTTGAAAAAAATTTGCAAACAAAAATATAAAATGTAAAAATTTCACTCTAATGTACGGGAAGGTACATAAAATAAAATTATTCTATACTGAATATAACAGTGAAAATAACTCTGAAATTAACTCTCTGAAATTAACTCTCTTGAAATTAACTCTCTTTGAAATTAACTCTCTTTGAAATTAACTCTCTTTGAAATTAACTCTCTTTGAAATTAACTCTCTTTGAAATTAACTCTCTTTGAAATTAACTCTCTGTTACAATTAACTCTCTGTTACATTTAGCTCTGTTACAATTAACTCTCTGTTAAAATTACTGTTTCAATAAAAACAAATGTATCACTGGTGTATGGAATGTTCACTGTGTTTCTTGTGAATTCTGACTTGATACTCATTATTAACTGTTAATAATAGTGACTTTTCAAATGTTTATAAATTACTTAAAAAAACAAACTGTACTTAACAAAATTTTCTATGGGGAAATCCTTGAGACGTGTCCTGAAGACGTCTTCCTGGCTACTTCTTCTTGGATGAAAACTAGGCGTGGAGAACTTGGAGTCGTGACACACCGGTTCAAGGGTGGATGTTACGAACAAGAAGTCGTGACACGCCGGTCAACTGGTTTTATCCTGATGCAGGGTAATTTCTATCTTGGCCAAAGAGTGGCCTCTTCTTAAAATCTTCTTCTTCTTAAAATAATCTTCTTGTTAAAATCTTCTTCTAAAAATCTTCTACAAATCTCTACAAATCTTCTTCTAAAAATCTTTTTCTTATCCTGGTAAAGGGTCGCCAGACTTTTAGACCCCATATCTTCTTCTTATCCTGGGGCAGGGTCGCCACAATGTTAACCCCTCCGTCTATGGCCCTGAGTCGGTTCAGAATCGACGGGGGTTCTAGTTAGGAGGCAAGCAACGGATATTTCTTCTATAACATTCTAATTCTTTTCGGTCGCCTCTTGTTAAACTCTGGCTACAGACTCGCCAGACTGTTATGCCAATATCTTCTATGGTGCTTGGGTTGTCTCTTAATTTGGGCAAAGGGTCGCCAATTTTTAATTCTTCTCTTTCTATAATACTCTGATACTTTCTCTGATTTACTGACTAAGTTCCTGAAGAGAGCAAGGCTCGAAGGAAAATATAAAAACTTTCTCTTGCTGTAATTTACTTCTTAAAAATTTACAGTTAGTGCTCTGAATTTACAAGGGTAGAGGTTCGACCTCTTTCGACCATGGCTCAGGCCGGAATCTAAAAATATTAAGGAGGCAAGGGGCCTCTGCCCCCTCCCCGCAGCAAGGCTGCTAACCAAGGAGTCCTAATGAAGTGCTATAATGAAGTGACTTGATGAAGAAGTGCTGTAATTTTACAAGTACATGTATAATATAAACCTAAATGTTGGGGGACGACAGTTGAAGGTTAAGTTCCCCCCCTTTTAAACACATGATCAGATGGTTTGAAAAATTTCAACTAAAAATAATAAAAAAAATAAAATAAAAACTAATCGTATATTTTTGCCGAATCTTCATTTCTGAAGGCGATATCATTTCGTAATAGTACACATAAGTACAAATTAAGTACACGACTGTGTACGTATTAATTTTGGTTCATTACAATTACGATTACAATTATGGATTACTTCACATTCGCTTATGATTGTTCATTACAGTTCTATTAACGTACATTCTTACATTATAAATTAAATCATTACATTTAATTACAGTTTCATTGAAGTACATTACAAGTTATTATTAATTACAGTTTCATTAAAGTACATTACGTTATATTAAATTAAAGTATTACAGTTAATTACAATTAAACAGTTACTATAACTTTGTTTTGTTTTTACAGTGTTTCATATTAATAGACAATTAAGATGTTTAGAAATATAATACAACGTACATGGCACACATGATATAGATTTATATAAAACATAACGTGTTACATTATATTATAATATGTTATAAATTTGGAATCAGAGCGAACGGAGATATTTTATCTTTGAGGCGCTCGAATCTGTCGTCGTGAGCGGAATTTGATAATAACTTACTAAGCCTTTATGAATATCTTTAGGGGTGAACGCACTTAAAAATAAAAATGAAAAAATAATACGAGAACGTATTTTTGCGTTTTCGAACGACTGCCTAAAGTTTTGCATTCCATTGAATTGACACGAGAAAAAATGAATATTTAATAAAATTTATATAGGATAATGATCAAGGGGAATTAATGACGGGAAAACGTGAAGTATGGATGAATATGGTTGAATAATAATGTTTATACTACATAACATATAAATAATGACTTCTATAGAGTGTACAGTTTTTATTATGATGTTAAAGAATTTTCATACATTGAATACTAGATATATAATGAAGGGAAATTAATGACGGGAAAATGTGACGTCATAGTTATTGAATTTTTACGTATAGTACAAATCATTATTAGGAAGATTTACAAGAACGAATTAGAGACAAAGAGTGGGTAGTAATGACTAAGAAGTACAACTACGGGTTCCAATCCTGTTACATGCAATGTGTATGCATAATCTAGGGTCGAGGGTGAGATGAAAGACAATTCATAATTAATTGTAATAACTTCTATAACAATGGAAAATGGATACGACTAAACCATAGATATGGTAGATCGTAGGGTTGTGACACGAACAAAAATAGGAAGCTACAAGTAAAATTATTATCCAAACTCGCGTTAAGCGATTTTGGTTCTTATGTAAAATGGACATTCGAACATAAAAACTATACGAACATAAGTACTGCATGAAGACAATGAATCCATATAATGATGGTATAGGAATTGTTCATTGTTCACTTTTTACAGTGTTTCCCCTTCCAAAATGGTATTAATACAATAATATAATACAATTAATACAATACAAATGAGAAAATAACATCGTAACAGGGTACCATTAATACAATACAATAAAAAATAACATCGTAATAATTCAAGTTAGATGACGACATTCTTTTTTACAATACAAGTTTTATACAGAACGAGTTCGGGTAGTTGAGTACAATGCAGAGTATCAAATCTTTAAAATGACACTTGCTTACAAAATATTTAAAAAATTCAAAGATTAGAACTTTAATTTTAGACAAACAATTAAGTTAGACAAACAATGATATGGTTAAAATTTTTTACCAAATTTTATTTTTTTCTGTGGGATAAATTATGTACATAATGAATAGAGTAGATAAAAGGGAAAAATGTAAATCGTACAATCTATAAGCTAATTTTTATTGACTAGTGTAGGTAAAAATAGAATTACGTAATCGATGATGTATAGAACTGTGGTCTAGTGTGTATTTGGGTGTATTAGGTGCAAAGTGTGTATTTTACAATTTCGAGGGACAGATTAGCTGATTGGATTGTTCAAGTAACTGAATAAATGCATGAGCAAGATATATTAGAAAGCAAAAATGATTAAGACTAAATAGCATAGTTTGCACTTCGTAATGAAATAGTTTTATTGTGATATTCAATGATTTTAGCATAAGGTTTGTATGTATTAGTATATATAGTTTGCATACATGCGTGTGTATGTAGGGATTTGGAAGGTTTTTGAATGAACAAAGTATAAAAATAATGTATAATAATTTAAGATAGTTTAGGGTTATAAAATCTTTTAAGTTTAAGTCAATTATTGTGATTGTTATTATTATTATTATTATTATTATTATTATCATTATTATTATTACAAAATCCTTTAAGCTCAAGGTCAATTATTATAAAATCTAATTACAGGTAAATTTTTCATTAAAAATTATTTTTATATAATAAAAAAAAATATTAAAAAGGTTTAATAATTTTTGCATGTTAAGTAGAAAAATTATACTCTTTCGTTGAATGTTGATAGAATTTGAATTATTTGATATTTTGACACACAATTAATTAAATTCGACTACGATAATTACTCATTATTAATCGAATAAAAAAATATAAAAATATAAAAGTTGAAAATAGAAATCAATTATAAACTATAATGAACTAAACATATACTATACTTAAAAATAAAAAACACAACTTAACATAAATGGAGGTTATGTTCCATAGTACTAAAGAGGAATTAACCATGGTTGAACCATTTCTCCGGTTGACACTGGGTTCAACTGGGGTTGGGGGTGTTAAAATAAAAATAAAATAAAAAAACAAAGTTTGGAGTACTACATTCGGGGGAATTGAGTGACTAAGCGGGGGATATAAGTCTGAAATTGACAATTACATCTTTCGTGAGCACTTTGCTCTTTAAAAAAAAGATTGCTTTCACACTACTTTGAACAAAAATTAAAAGGTTTAAACAAAACGGAGGGACGGTATGTTCCTCAGCATAGTAATTTAAAAGGAGTCATTGGGACAAGATTGATTAATTAATTATTACACAACTATTATTATCACATATACATTACAATGATTATTATCAAAGTCATTACAAACAATTGTAAAAACTGTTTTGGTTACAAACAATACAATGTCATTTTACCTATATATTTATATACGCAAAACTGGCATGAAAAGAAAAGACAAATCGGTCAATTTCCTTCTCACAACAAAACAAAGAAAGGTTAACTAAAGACGCAACCCGGTCAATTCAGGTTGAATTAAATTCTCTTTTACAACACAAAAAAAGGTTGAATTAAATTCTTAAATTACATTTTCTTAAATTAAATTCTGTTAAACTACAAAGAGAAGTTGAATTCAATTGACTGCATTGAAATGACTTGGGACTTAAAACTGACTTCGAATAAAACTGTCTTCGAATAAAACTGACTTCGAATATAACTGACTTAACTGACTTCGAATATAACTGACTTCGAATATAACTGATTTCGAATATAACTGACTTCGAATATAACTGACTTCGAATATAACTGACTTCGAATATAACTGACTTCGAATATAACTGACTTCGAATATAACTCTTCGAATATCTGACTTCGAATATAACTGAACTTCGAAATAACTGAAATAAACTGACTTCGAATATAACTGACTCGAATATAACTGACTCGAATATAACCTGACTTCGAATACTTCTGAAATCTCTGGGGCGGTTGTCGCTCTTGGATGCAACCTTCTGAAACTGAAAACTGATTTGCAACTAAACTGACTCGAAACTACTTCGAGTATCCTTATAAATCTCTGGGGTTTGGTTGTCCCTCTTGATGCAACCAACCGAAACTGAAAACTGATTTGAAATTAACTGAAAATGGAAAATGGACTGCACTTGATCTCTATTCAAGTGGAGACGATTAACCTCGTTTTGGTTGACCCTCTTGGTGCAACCGACTTACTTGAAGTGCTCAAGTATC
>JAJOZX010012908.1:0-50000 GCA_023014485.1 Bathynomus jamesi
GCTGCTGGTGGGGCGTGGTTCGGATTCCACGTTAAATTGTAGGTCTAAGGTGGAGTGAAAAGCTTGACCGTCGTCAGAATGAACAATTCGGGCGGAAGCTAACCAAAGGTTTATATATATATATATATATAATTTATTAATGGATAGATATATTTGAATAAATATTAAACTATATAGTAATAAATACTCAAACAAAATTTAAGTTGCTGACACGTTTTCGCAGGAAATTTAGTTCTGCGAAGAGGAAAGGCTAACGCAAAAGTGGGCGGAGTCACGGGTCGTTGTAAACAATGATTTTTATTTAACAACAACTATCAAACCTTACACAATGTGGCGAATTATTTACATAACTTCTTAAAAATACTGGCTATTATGCAACCAAGGGGCGTCGCAGCTTTATAAACATACACTACCCTTTTCGACTTTAGAAATATCTGTACATCACGCTACAATTAATTATATACTGGGGAAATATCATTTTATGAAGTTTAAGAAAATTATGTTAGAAAAATTCGAATTTGCCGCTATCGCCGCCATGATCAACATGGCGGACGTCAACCAATCACCAAGCGACAAGCGTTTTTGTGACGTCATCCAGCCAATCAAATTTAAACCTGGCTCTATCCCAGGTTTAAAATCGCGCCATTTCTCAGTCTAGATTCCAATATGGTGTGCGAAACTTGCAGTCTTAATTATATCGAAGTTCATCGTTATTTTTTAAAATTATTGTTGTAGTTTGAGCATGTGATAATGCAGTGCTGTGATCTATCTACTTGTGAGTTGCTCCCGGTCAATTGAGTGCCCGGTTAGGTCAATTGAATGCCCGGTTAGGTCAATTGAATGTCATAATATTTTCGTTAGTTTTAACGAAAATATCACGACTTAACCTAACCAATCGTCAAGGACGTACAGTTGACCAAACCGGCCATTCAAATGACCTAACCGGGCATTCAATTGACCTTAGTTATTTAATTGGTGATAATTAGTTTTTTCTGCACTATTTGGTGATAATTCTTGTTTTTTCTGCTACTTTTTCATGTTTTGTGCAGTGGTACTTGTCTATCCTTAAAACTGGTGGTTTTTCATAATTCCACAACTACTGACAATATCTAACTATACAAAGTTTGAAAAAACATGCAGAAAAAAAAAACAATTATCACCGAACTCGGCGACGCCCCTTAGCTGCATAATTATCAAAATCCTTTGCAATATTTTCAAATAATTCTACAATTGGGTATCATTTGATTTTTTAATTAGGGACAATTTTATGTGGAATCCATGCTTTTAAATTTAAGTAATTTAACCTAACCTGACTTTTAAATATTCATTATATAACCTAATCTTACTACTAAAATCATATATACTTACCAAACAAATATAACAGCTTTGGTTTTCTTCATTTTGTACGTTTGGGAAAGAGCTTTCCAGTCCCCTACGGAATGATTTCCACTGTCAATGAAAACATACTTGCCATGATAGTCCCACGGAGAGCTATATCCTCCGAAGACAAAAAATGGAATAGGAGGTTGTTAACGTTGACATCGGTCAAGAAAAAGAAGTAAGCGTCACAGGAAGTTCTCGGCCCCTCGAAGATAGAGGACAAAGAAGAGGTGGATAGGTTGTCGTAAATCTAAATGAAAGATTGTCCTTTATAGACCACATTCACAATGACATAATGGGTAATATGGTGTGTATTACTTACGCATATTCTATAAGAAACAAATAAGGCTGCATCTTCCATTTTGTTTAATTAACGGGATTGTGCGAGTAAAGTCTCAACTGAAGAACTAAACCACTGCTTTTAGCATTATTGCAAATATCTTTATATATTCTAGTTTTTATATGCAGGAAGGAGGGGCCAAGGGCGAATGCCTGCAAAAGCACCCTTCCCCCATGTTTTTCACTATTTATATAAACGATATAAATATTGGTTTATTAAGCACTTTTTTCAAAATTCACTGACAACGCCAAGTTAGGCTGTAAATGAAAGCTACGTGTGCCACCTCGAGTTGACTGTAAAGCTGCTGTAGCTCCCTTTTTTATTTGCAAACCTCATTCACACACTCACACCTTCACCCTTACACACTCTAACAACAAAATATCATCCAAATACCTGAATTGGTACACCTTTCGAGGAAGTCCTGAAAAGAATATTCTCCAAGATATCGTAATGGATTGTGTCTCCAGCAACAGTCAGAGAACAGGCCTGCAAATCCTTTTCGATGATGCTGTCAACCAGATGAAGCAAAAGGTTCCTGCAGGAGGAGGAGCTATTATGATGTCCACACGGCCTACATAAACACACGCTCCAGAGGCGTAGTTATATAAAGAATTTAGACCAACTTATAAAATGGTTCCTCTATTCGAACTTAGCGTTATTTTTTTATGTATAAAGGTGGGCCCAAGGGCGGGTGCCAGCAAAAGTGCCTCTCTTTATGAGAGAGAGAGAGAGAGAGAGAATCAAGGTCAATTTAAGTAAAACGTTTAAGAGCTCCCGTGACTCAATGATCAGGGATTAGACTCGGATCCTAAAGGTGCTTGGTTCGATTCCCACTCCCGCCATAGTTGGAGTTGTCCCAGCAACCTACTCTGCTTATATTTGAACATCGATGATTCACTCGAGAATTCCAACGAGCCTCCCCCCATTCCGTGTGAGGAGACAGAGGTTCTGGATGTTACCTTGTACCTTACCTGTAAAACATTTAATCCGCTTTTAACCCGCCATTGGTAATCTGTAATGGTAGAGGGCCGAACTCTTAATCTAAGGACTTGGGTTCGAGTCTCGACTCAGACTTCAGATTTCAGCGATTAAGGCGCTTCTCTGGGTCTTCCTTGTCGGGGTAGTGGTTCGAATCCCACGTAAAGCTGTAGGTCCCCTCTAGCATATGTTAGAGGGGACCTACAGCTTTATCATCATCATCATTATTATTATTACCATTATCATCATTATTATTATTATTATTATTACTATAAAAGTGTAAACAAAGCTGCTAGTTAAGTTAAAGGTCTCGTGCCATTGTCAACACATTCATACCTTTCGTCTGACTCCTTCGTCGAAACGATATTTCCATGTACAAACTCGAAAAATGTCAAAACACAAAACCAAAGAGTTACACAACGCTTACTGGATCCAAAATTCAGTTCACGGCCCTTAAACATTTTTGTTATTAAAGTTTTCTATTTAATCAACGATGTTAGGTTAAAATTAACATAACCAATCCTGAAATATTTCAGTATAATTAAGTTAGACCAAACACTTTATCATCTCATTAACAGTATATATGGAAGGGAAGTCTGTCTGATGATGTTCTGCGTTCGTTTATACACGCCTAAACGGCTACGGTAATCGACACCAAATTTAGTGTACGCAATTCGGGAAAACTAGGGAAGGTTTTAGTAACACACCCCACCCACCCTAGGTTGTACCGGGTTTTTTGCTGCGCAAGGCGTAGCGGACATTCTAATTTTGGCGTTAAATGTTTATTGTAAGATTAAAGCAGCAATTTAACTTATTAAGAACGCACTTCATAGCTTAAAGTGTGCAAGAAACTGATTGGTTCGTTATGAGTGAGTACAGTCGTCGAAAAATATAAATTTCAAAGCGACTCCTACATTATTTTTCGTACAAATAAGCATTTTTTTTTTTTTTTAGATTTTCCCACTAATTGGTAATTTTTGGTAGCTTTCCTGAATTGAATTTATTTGCTTGGGCGATTTATTTTTTCATGACTGTACATATCAAAAGATGGAACAGGGAGGAAGTTTGTTTTAATAAAAGTTTTAATAAAAAATAAACATTGCAGCGAAAATACATTAAGAATACTTATGTAGTTTTCTGTTGTTCCATTTCCCAAATGTTCGTCAAAGTCGAAATCAAGCTTAAATCAAATATAAAATCACAAAGTCTTTAAGATCTACTCAATTTATCGTTAGATTTCAACCGAACATCAACCATAACTTGCAGACTGACAGAAATATAGAAAATGCTAGAAAATGGTTCTAAGAACTATTTTCTATAATTTTCTAGAACTTCTAACCAAAGCAAACATTGATGTTACAGTGATCTCTGATGTATAAGTAAGTTTGTCTTTATAGAAACTTTATATATTTCTTATTTCAGTTTTTAAATTAATATATTAAAAATGCACGTTTTGATTTTTTCCAAATTTAAGAACTCATTCACAAATCTGTATTTAGGTAATTGCCGCCATATTTTTCTCATCTTTAATTTTTATTTATATATGCAATAAACCAAATTTAATATTAATTTTCATCGTTATGGGATTCACTGTTTGTAGAATTTAATATTCATAAAATAATTTATGAAAGAAAAACAATGTTTTTTTATTTGCTTTTTCATGAATTTTAAAATAGTTTGAGGTGTAAAGAGTGTTTTATAAATAATTTGAAAAAGAAAACGTAAAACCAAAACTAAATTTCTATAATAATAATAATAATAATAATAATAATAATAATACTGTAATAAATATTTATTTTCTATGTAATCCACTGTCGATCTTAAATTTGATATTTGCCGACTTATTATGCAATCTTTCAGTTCCCACTATATTAGAATAATATTTTCAAAGGTTACGAAGATGACATCTGGAGTCTTCTTGTTAATTGAGGCCCTCCTGGGAAGAAGTGGCTAAGCGACAAAAGTATAAAAAAACGCCAGAAAACTCGGTTAAAAGTTGTACCAACTTAAAAGTACACAATTTTTGAAGATATTTCGTCCAAATATCTTCAGAAAGTTTCTGCCATTTTTAACTTTTGTCGCTTAGCCGTTTCTTCCAGGAGGGCCTCAGTTGTATATGATGTAACCTTCGTCATATATCGGGGGTGAACCTACAATTTAACTGAAATTCGAATCACGGGTCGCTACATCATCTAAACGCAAAAGACGATCACCCATTCAACTACCACACAAACCCAATGTAACTATTTTAACTTTGCTGACCCTACGGGAAGCGGTGGAACGGCATGACCACAACGTATCACTTCTTATTTGTCTGTAAGGTTACTTAGTTAAGCTAACACCACAAGTTATTTATGTTACGATGACACTACATAGTGAGCATAGAAAACTTAAATTCCCTACATCATTAAATATTATCATCACTAATTACTTTAACTGTAGTGATTTCCCTTCCTTCATTTATATATTCTTTATTTTACTTTACTTTTTATTCCATTTTTCTTTATCTCTCATCATTCTCTTTACACTCGCTTTCGCTGTACTTTATAAATATGGTAGACGTGACCGAGTGGAAAACCATTATAATTTGAACCAAGCGAGGGAGACCGGTGGATTAATTATACGCTTATTAACACTTTACTAACTTTTATTTACGCCGAACCACTTTTAGATAAACGGGGTAATGCGAGGGTGGTGGGAGTAACGTTAACATTTTAACCGGAGAGAGAGACGAAATAATATTCTAAATTTACAATTACATCTGAACGCACAAAAACACCTTACTAAGCCCATGGGCGTCCGATGACTGAAGGGCATTTCTGCCCAGCCTCTGGGCCAGGGGTCACCAACCTTTTTTTTGTTCACCGCCCACTTTTACGATTTTTTGAAAATTAAAAAAGCTTATCGACCTTAGATCAAAAAGAATAAATCAACATAATCGATAAAATAACTAATGAAATAAATGTTTAATTACCTTTAATGTGAGCCCACTAGTGGGCGCTACCGCCCAGGTTGGTGACCCCTGCTCTAGACCATGTTCAGGCGTTGCCAACTCGTATTTTTATATTTTTTAATACAACCATTTTTAATTTCTTATTTAATAAAACTTAACTGAACATTATGAAATTCTTATAAACAAACATTTAATTCTTAATTTGACATTACTACACTCATATTAACAAAATATTTAATTAAACATTATTAAATTCTTATAAACAAACATTTAATTCTTAATTAGACATTATTACATAACCCTTATTTCATAACCTGGGTATAATATACCCTTGATATAATTTACCATGATTATGAATTAAGGGTTAAAGAACTTAGAGCTATTATTAAGTTTCGGAGACACCAGTTTTCGGTGATTCGCCCATTTCACCGAAAACAGGTGTTTCAAAACTTAATAATAGCCGTAAGTTCTTTAACCCTTAATTCATAATCAGGGTGACTCTTACATCCAGGTTAGGTTACACTAGGTTAGGTGGTCGTTCTAGGTTCGTTAGTTACTTCCTACGTCACTAACTTTCGACCAATTAGGGGTCCAAAAAACTAGTACCCCCGAAACTTAATATTAACTGAACTTATAATCCTCACAGCTGCCATTTCAAACTAATATAAATGTACGAAAAGCAGTGGTTAATTTATCATTTTATCGTCTCGGTTTTAATTGATCCTACACTAGTGCTAATGTACAGGTGTCCCCAGGCCCACCGAGAGGGTGAGGATACCGTGGAAAAATCACCTGGGCCTGGACCTCTAGGGAGCCCGGAAAGAGGGGGGATAAAATCTAAAAATATTAATAAAGCAATTGATTAAAGAACAGAAAGGAAATATAATTAATAAACATACATTTTATAGAGATTATCATGGTCAAACTGAAACAGATAAAATATTATCTGCGTCCACCAATGCCCAAGACCGACTGACAGATCTGGGAACCATTGTAATTGAAAGCCAGTTCGCCCATACTTTAAATTTCATTAGAATCATTTACCATTTTGCTAGAGAGAAGGCAAAGAAAGTACACTTCTAATTATGAAAATCTTGCAGTAAACAATTGTCTTGCCTGTATGGACTAGTACTGCATTTATAAATTGTATGGTGAAAGAATTAATATAATTGATTCGAAAAATAAAATGGTCATTTTCTTCTGAGTTGTTTATTCACACTGTATGTTTTGAATAGTGACTTGGACATATAATCAGTTTGCTTGTTATGTACACAAAAACATTCATAATAAAATACTGAGTAAACAGAGGGGCCCATATACCAATTCTTCCCCGGGGCCCGGGGCAGCTCTCGGCGGCCCTGGGTGTTCCACAAGTACAGTACCTTTATCCCTGAACCTTTTCCTCCTAGAATAGGGCGATGGTAAAGAGGAAGATAAAGGTATTTATGGGACACCCTGTAGGTATATCTGATTATTCTATTTAGATAATTCATACATAAATCGGTACTTTCCCGTTATCCCGGACCCCAGACTTTTTGCCGAAAATATTACAACTTAACCTAACCAATTGTCAAGGGCATACAGTTGACTTAACCATATTTCTTGTATGTCCATAATGAGACTTTAGAAGATTATTAATAATAACAGAAAAACCGGTGCTTTCCTGTTAGGTCAACTGTATGCCCTTGACAATTGGTTAAGTTGATATTTTCGGCAAAAAGTCTGGGGTCCGGGATAACAGGAAAGTACCCATAAATCTATTTAATTTACGCTATAACTCACTCACGTGTAATCGATATTTATATACAAAAATTATACTGTTAATTAATTATAGGTTTTTTAATGTTCAATTCAGTGCATACCTAATTTTAGTGTGCAGTGATAACCAATTTGCGCAGTAATAATTTCAATTTATGCAGTGATAAATTAGGCTGTATATCCGATATAGAATCTAATTTATCACTGCACAATTTTAGATTATTACTGCGTAAATTGGTTATCACTGCACACTAAAATTAGTTTTTTCTGGTCCGGGTCTCGGGTGGTCTCGACTACATCACTGGATAAAATTGAACCAAAATATGACTACTATTTAGTTTCACAGAGACTAGATTACACTAGGTTAGGTGGTCGCTTTAGTTCGGTTAGTTATTTCTCACGTGGCCAATTTCGACCAATCGGGATCTTTGTAACAAATTTTGACTGTCAAAATAACTGGTCTCCTCGAAACTTAACATTTACCCAAAATATTTACATCAAATGTGACGCGCTTATGAGCTCATGTTACCACTTTTCTACTATTAATTAATAATTAAACTCAATCAATAGGCCTAAATGAAAGGCTTAGACTAATAAACGAATTTGGACCTTTTCCAGTTTGTGTACCGTTTTTCATATAGTGTAATTTATTTTTGATTGGTCATACAACCGCCGTCGATTATAACAACTTTTTAAGAGAGGTAAGTTCTTGATAACCTAACCTAACCTAACCTAACCTTCTGTTTTACTCTATGCTGTGCCTAACAGAAGCAAAGAAACACTAGAAAGTTGCAAAAGCCAACATTGTAGAAAACGGTACATAAACTGGAAAACGTCCACGAATTTAGTGCTGAATTAGGCCTACATATTAACTGCGGATAAGTTAAATTTTGACTAACAAGGAGTAAGCTGATAAAAACTAACTCTTTAGGATGATGGAAATAGAGAGTTAACGGAAGAGGGCTTACTTCTTCTCTTCCTCTTCTTGGTCCTTCCTGTGACATCGATAGAAGTAGAGGAGTTCTCACTTCCGTCTTGGGAGAAGGTATCGGCCTATGGTAACCGACATCTGTTGCCAGTAAGTTCTTTCGCGGGGTAAGCAGGGCTGGGAACCAATGCCAGTATCAGTACCAAATACCAATAACTACCACTTAGCTTTTGGTATCACTACCACTCATTCAAAGTTTCACACACCAATACCAGTAACTCTTAAAAGCAGCTGGTATACCACATAATCTGGTGGTATTTTGTTGGTATTTTCATTTAAAACACTAACCCTATCCTAATCCTTTTCGAGTAACTTTCCTCAAGTTCCTCGATGCTCTAGGTCAGGGTTCACCAACCTGGGCGGTAGCGCCCACTAGTGGGCTCACGTTAAAGGTAATTAAACATTTATTTCATTATTTATTTTATCGATTATGTTGATTTATTCTTTTTGATCTAAGGTGGGCGATAAGCTTTTTTAATTTTCAAAAAATCGTAAAAGTGGGCGGTAAACAAAAAAAGGTTGGTGACCCCTGCTCTAGGTCCTGTAAGAACTATTCTATCTTTATTTTTATTACTGAATTTATAAAACCTGAAGACATTTTGAGGGTCTTTAATACTGTTTCTAGCTAAATTTATTTCAGATTTTCTCTTTGTCTTATTAAACTATTTAACTAGTTTCTAACATGGATCTTTTTTCTTAGGAATACAGATTTTTCTATTGAATAGGATACGGTATCCGCGAAAATGAGTGTTAGACGGTTAAAGAAAGAAAATGCTGTTTATGAGCACTTTGAATATTTTGTAAATGTTGACACGTCAAAATCCGCGAAAAGGAGGAACATTCTAAGGAAGTTATCTTAAAGGTAATGTGTTCATTTTCTACTGTGATTTCACATTTTGCTTATACTATGTCTGTCAGTTAGACTTAGAAAAGTGATTATTGACTGACCAACTCTAATTTTTTACGGGGCTGCCATGCTGGAAATTTTATAAAACACTTAGAGCGCATTCACGAGTCAATTTATGATGAGGGTCTCCAAAAAGACTGACTCTGGGATTTCCAAGCCTTTAGCGAGAGCCAGTTCTTCACTTTTGTAACAGAAATGGAGCAACCTAAAAAAAGCTAATTTGTAAAAACTAGAGTCTCACAAAATGCATTGGTATACGTAATAGTATTTACATTTACTTGAATGATATCTCTTAGTTAGATATTTAAGTATACTGTACCTACATATATTGTACTTTGCATTGGAATTTTGTAATAATTGATAATTATACTTTCTTTTATACCAAAAACTATTAACGGCTTGCTACTATTTTTCAGCCAAAGGTAGGATTAGCTGCATTTTTCAAAAAGGAAGAAATACAAATAAAAATGGACATTGGCACATTTGAGAAAGGGTGCCCCCAACCAGTGACAGTTGATGAAAGACCATTTTCCCGTGTCGAGGATACTGGATTTTACACAATCTCAAAGCCCATCATGAATGCCCTTGAGATTAGAATGGATAGGAAAAAAATAGCCAAGATGACGGATGAAGCAGCAGAAAAACAAAAAGAACAGCTTTGTAAAATACTGAAAAAGAAAATACTCTTTCTAAAAATAAATGTAGCAACACGGCTTGATCGCGCCTTTTTGGTGGAATTGAAATTTTTCAGCCTATCGATGGGCAGCTAATTTCCCTCAAAAGAAACATTCGGTAAAAACTCTATAATTCGCTTTGTTTCTATTTGCTTTTTTTGACATACGCTGCTATTTCACTACTTAAAGAGAACTACTACCGTGCGCACTATATATATATATATATATATATATATATATATGAAAATTATTTCACGAAAGTAACACGTGAAAAATATTTATGATGAATAAAACCACGAAGGAAAGGAAACACAAAATGGTGCTCAAGCGCTTTCGTCTAATGACATCCTCAGGAACACTGAAGTACATAAAAAGGTTAAGCCTATATATAGGTTACAGAAAGAAAAAAAGAAAAAATAAATAACATACATACACACACACACACATATATATATATATATATATATATATATATACATACATATCTATATATACAAATAATACATACATACATACATACATATATATACAATAAACAGAGAAGTAAAAATAAAAAATTAAAAATTAAAACCTTAAAGGATTACCAGTGAGGCGTACAGATTTGTAAGGAAAAATATCGATTTTTAGCACAAGATCAAATGGATTATAAAAATACAAATTTATACTGGAACTCTGCCCGGGTTTTAACACACTGCTGCCTATGGTCAGGTTTCGATATATATAAAAAAAATAAAATGCAAATTAAAAGTTAATAAAGTAGAAGACAAGTTTACCAAAGATTTAATGTTTTACCCTTCCTATCTAAATCTGCTTATGTTGAAGTTATTTGAAAGTTGGATAATGGCAGACTCAAGAATATTTCTATTAACAATGTTGCTTGAATGGAATAAAACTGAAGCATTATTCCAATCAATACAGTGGGCTAACTCTGACAAATGGACAAAAAGGGCTTTTTAGGCATTGCTAATGTACTTAAACTTTTGGATATTAATGTAGTATTTTCATATAACAATATTGTGAAAAATATCATAGTAAAAAATAGCCCTACCAATAATTCAGGCATTATCTATAAAATTGGTTGTAAACAATGTGATTCCTTTTACATAGGTCAGACGGGAAAGGATTTGCACACACGTATAAAACAGCATCAATATTCCGTTAGAACAGGACAGTTGTCCAGTGCCCTTTTTGTCCATTTGTCAGAGTTAGCCCACTGTATTGATTGGAATAATGCTTCAGTTTTATTCCATTCAAGCAACATTGTTAATAGAAATATTCTTGAGTCTGCCATTATCCAACTTTCAAATAACTTCAACATAAGCAAAGGTCTTTTTCAACTCGATCCTGTTATTTTGAATTCCTTTAAAACAGATTTAGATAAGAAGGGTAAAACATTAAATCTTTGGTAAACTTGTCTTCTACTTTATTAACTTTTAATTTGCATTTTTTTTTTTATATATATCGAAACCTGACCATAGGCAGCAGTGTGTTAAAACCCGGGCAGAGTTCCAGTATAAATTTGTATTTTTATAATCCATTTGATCTTGTGCTAAAAATCGATATTTTTCCTTACAAATCTGTACGCCTCACTGGTAATCCTTTAAGGTTTTAATTTTTAATTTTTTATTTTTACTTCTCTGTTTATTGTATATATATGTATGTATGTATGTATGTATGTATTTGTATATATAGATATGTATATATATATATATATATATATATATGTGTGTGTATGTATGTTATTTATTTTTCTTTTTTCTTTCTGTAACCTATATATAGGCTTAACCTTTTTATATACTTCAGTGTTCCTGAGGAATGTCATTAGACGAAAGCGCTTGAGCACCATTTTGTGTTTCCTTTCCTTCGTGGTTTTATTCATCATATATATATATATATATATATATAACCTTACCTTACAACCTTACAAAGGTTCCACGTGATGATTTCTCATTTCGCGAAGGTCAAGCGTGTCGCCCCTCCTCTCGAGTTGGCCTGGTGAAGTAGTGAGTTGGATTCTTGCGCTCTCCACCTCACATAGCCAGGTACGCCCGGCTCATCGGGGATTGTTCTGAGCCAGGCGTCAAGTCTTCTTTTGAAGATTTCCACTGCAACTCCCTTCGTGTTTCTTAGGTCTTTGGGCAGCTGATTAAATAGTTTTGGTCCTCTCACTACAAAACTATTTTCTTTCAGGGTTAAGGATGTTCCCTGTCTCGCCTTCAATTTGGGAATACGACACAGTCTACCGTTTCTACCTTCCACCGTTGTTTGGGGAGTTATGGGATTCAGAGTAAGATTAGGGACTAGTTTCTCCATTATTTTCCAAGTGTAAATAATGGTGTATCTCTCTTCTCCTTTCCAGTGAATATAGGTTTAGTTCTCGTAACCTTTCCCAGTAATTTAGTTCTTTGCACCCATTGATCTTGGCTGTGAAACTTCTTTGAATCCCCTCCAGCTGTCTAATGTCTTCTTTTTTATATGGGGATGTTAGGACCGAGCAGTATTCCAGTTATATATATATATATATATATATATATATATATATATATATATATAGAGAGAGAGAGAGAGAGAGAGAGAGAGAGAGAGAGAGAGAGAGAATGATCTGTATATATGATAGTAATAGGAAAATCAAAGAAGCATTTTCGCAACTACCTTATGTATATGAAGTATATACTTAACATTAAAGGAAAACATATATGCAATAATTAAAGTAAAAAATAACTAGATGTCTCATTACAGTATCTATCACTGCAGTATTAGTACTGAATCAGTAATACTTTCCAGCATGCTAATAGGACTAATGTAAAGATTTACTCATCATAGATTATATCAAGAACTAAATATTTTCCTTCACGTAAGCTAACTTAGATCAAAAGTTGGGGGGGGGGGCAAAACCTATATTATCCCCCTCAGTTCAAAAGTTGGGGGGACATGTCCCCCCCCGTCCCCCCCGTTAGTTACGCCCTTGCTTCTAACCTTTGCATGAACTATCTCAACAAGAAAAAAGATGAAGGTGTTCTGCAAATTATGAAGTTTCCTCCAAAAAGTCCTGATCTCAATCCAATAGAGCATCTTTGGGACCATTTGAAGAGTCTGAAAACTAAAAAGAATATAACTTCTCTCGATTCTCTCTGGGAGAATGTAGAAGAATGTTGAAACGGCATAGCACAAGATGTTATCCAGAAATTTGTCGAATCTATGCCTCACAGAAGCTGTCATTAAAGCAAAAGGAGGTCATATCGATTATTAATAAGATTATTTCATTAAATTGTTAATTTCTTTAATAATTTATAATAATTACATTTAGAAGCAAATAATGTAACAATAAAATATCAAATTTTGTTGTAATTATCATATATATTTGTACAATTTACAGTAAATTGGGTGATTATAAGGTGGACGCAGACTTTTGACCCACAAACACCTTGAAATGGGAGACCCAAAATGGGTGCACACACATTTCTACATTACTGTACAGTCTTTACAGCCACACCTACACTTTTACTCCTAAGTATATATTGTAATGTATATGGTGGTAAATTTTGACTTGGTCCGCAATCGATATGGACCGCGACTTATATTTGGTTGGCAAGGTACTAGTATTGATGGATACCGTAATGAAATTGACTGGATTCTTTGGATCTGATATACAGGGTGTACATAAAGTCAGGATCTATTTTTGGGAAGCACTTGGAAATTATATGGAATTCAATTATAAAATGATAAAGTGGTAACATTTATTAAATAATTAAGAATAGGATTCGACGTGACGCCCATCAGTATCCCTGCACAGCTCAAATAGTTCCGCAGCATTTCTAAACACATTCTGGAGCATTTGCGGGGTTATGTTATCCGCAGCAGTTCGTATACGTGTACGTAAGTTTTCAAGACTCGTAATCTTCGTCTGATAGACGTGCGATTTGATAAAGCCCCATGCAAAGAAATCTAAAGGGTTAAATCTGGTGATCTCGCTGGCCAAGGTCTGTTGCTTCCGCGTCCGATCCAGCGATTTGGAAAACGTCCATTTAGAAAATCCTGAACAATTTTGGCATAGTGACAAGGAGCACCATCATGTTGATAGACGACGGTACTAACAATCCTATCCCCGTCGTCTATCAACATGATGGTGCTCCTTGTCACTATGCCAAAATTGTTCAGGATTATCTAAATGGACGTTTTCCAAATCGCTGGATCGGACGCGGAAGCAACAGACCTTGTGTTGCGAGATGACCAGATTTAACCCCTTTAGATTTCTTTGCATGGGGCTTTATCGAGTCGCACGTCTATCAGACGAAGATTACGAGTCTTGAAAACTTACGTACACGTATACGAACTGCTGCAGATAACATAACCCCGCAAATGCTCCAGAATGTGTTTAGAATGCTGCGGAACGATTTGAGTTGTGCAGGGATACTGATGGGCGTCACGTCGAATCCTACTCTTAATTATTTAATAAATGTTACCACTTTATCATTTTATGATTGAATTCCATATAATTTCCAAGTGCTTCACAAAAATAAATCCTGACTTTATGTACACCCGGTATTTGCATGTTGGTTATAAATAGATATAGAGTGTAACATATTTGTGGATAGTAGTCTATTATGACTTGATCCTCTGGATCGAGAGATTCTATCTTTAGTTTTAAATCGATAATTAATTAGTTTTAAATTGATAATTATTTAGTTTTTACATAAATTTCTTATGTTCTTGTGGTTCGGAACCCACGTAAAATTGTAGGTCCCCTCCGCCACCACGGAGGACATACACAATACACAATTACGAACACAGTTAGGTAGACCAGCCATGAGTGGATCCTAGGGTCTTTGTTGGTCTGAAACATATATATATATATATATATATATATATATATATATATATAGTATGTATATATATATATATATATATATATATATATATATAATATATACGTACAGGCGTCCCAAAAAAATGTATAAACACTTTAAATAATTATAAAGGCAGTGTTATTAAAATACATTTCATTTTCAAAATGTAATAGAATCTACAGACATTATTTAATTGTTTTGTCAACGCCTGTTTTCAAACTGACGTCCGTTCTGGTCCAGGCACTGCTGATAACGCGAAGCAATGGAATCGCAAACATCACGAAACATTTCGTTTGGTATTTGTGTGCATTCTCGTTCAATGGCTGCTCTCAATTCAGCGACTGTTGCAGGTTTTATAGCGTAGACTTTGTCTTTTAAGTATCCCCATAAAAAAAAGTCTAGTGGTGTGAGGTCTGGTGAACGCGGAGGGTATTCTACGAAACCCCTTCGTCCAATCCACATCCACATCGTGCCAAGTACCACTCGCAATACTCCACTCTTCGGTCCGGATCATCATCTTCATTAATAGCATGGACTAATCTTGGAATGTAACTTTTCCATTGACAGCGCTTCAAAATGCGTTGGACAGACGATTCTGAAATTCCTACCTCACGACTCGCTTGCCGCACAGATTTTCTTGGACTTTGGTGATACGTTTCCAGTACTCTTTCTTGCTTTGTGGGGCTTGTCGATGTCCGTGGTCTTCCGGAACGCTTCTTGTGGACATTCTGAACAGTTCCATCTACTTCAAACTTATCTCTAATTCGAGTGATGGTAAGTCGCGTTGGTGGATCTGTTTGAAACTCCCTCCTAAACTGTCTTTGCACTTCAACTGCGTTTTCACACTTCCAGTAGCATTTTAGAATAAATTTCCTTTGTTCAAAGCTTAATCTGACTGCCATTATTAATTCTAATGGGTTTAACTTGGAAAGAAAGAAACATCAATTGAGCTATCAGCTGTTAAAGTGTGTATACATTTTTTTGGGACGCCCTGTGTGTGTATATATATATATATATATATATATATATACAGTGGCGACTCGTGGTATAAATGTATGGGGGTGCGATTTCATAAAATTTATAATTTTTAGAATTGTAGTACATAAACAATCACATGGTGCTTCCGTACGGTACTTATATGTCAAAAGAAGCCATAAATTTGTATTAAAAAAATATTTAATAAAATATAAATATAATTGTTGAATAAATTTGACTATAATAATGTACCACTGTACGACAACACGGACTCACAATAGGCTAGTGCGAATCCAACTGCCGCTCACAAGAGTACTGTACTTGTATTAACATATGCGGCTATGCCAGACGTACAATTCTAGTTAATTACAAATAAGTAATAATTTTAATAAAATACATATAAATGGCTTATATCATTATTACTGAAGTAACTATTAGTAAAATAAAGTTATTATAAAAAAAATTCGCGATTGTACTTATATTTTCATTACAACAGTAAAATATAATTTATATTTACTTGAGCGAAAAATCTATCGCTCCATTCGGCTGCAATATTATTTTGTATTCAAAGTACCGCTGTTTGAAGCTATGCTCTAAGTTTAGAATATTATGTACTGTATGAAGGCTTACTCAAAATGCCTCATGAATCATGATATGCCACATGAATTTTTAAAATATATTTCAAGAATATTTATTTTAATATCTTAAAATTAATATTTTTTATCTGTTAAATTAATATTTATCGTTTCAAGCAAGGGGGAGCGACCGCTCCATCGCTCCTATACGCCAGTCGCCACTGATATATATATATATATATATATATATACACACAGGGCGTCCCAAAAAAATGTATACACATATATATATATATATATAATATTCTCTCTTTAATTGTTGTTTTCTTTGCATATAAATACAGTATCACAGAAAACTGTCTTATTTAGAGTAACTATCATAATTTGAAGTGTAAATATAAAATTCTAGGTGTTAATTGGTTGAATAATGAGTCACAGTAAACGCGCTGATGATAAATAATATAATTAGCACTTCACATTCTCAACCCCACACTTGAATTCATGTATAAACAAAGCCAAAATAAACAAAACACACCTTTTTTATGTTTAAATATTTTAATACAAAATTACAAAATGGCAGACTGAAGATCTTGTAAGGGATAATTTTTTGCGCAAGATTATAGCAAATAAAAATAAAAGTAAGGAGGTTTTTTGTAATTAAATTAGGCTACAAAACGTGTCTTGCTTCCAGAGAGTTTGTAGGTCACTAAACATGACTTGTACAGTTGTGTTCCTCATATATATATATATATATATATATATATATATATAATCCGCCCGGACCCAGGGACGTGCGGTGCGTAATAACTGAGGGTAGGTAGTAGGCACTAATAAAATCAATTGCCAACAAACGGTCTGAAAACTGTATTAACAATAATTACCATCGAAATATAGAAATTAGGCATGCATCGCATTGTTACTCAACTTAATAAAACTGGTCAGAATTTCATAGCTATTTTATACCAACTAATATCCTGGTAATTAATAAAAATATTAAAAGTTCAAAATAAAATTTTAGTTATATAAGTATTTACATTCAGGGCCGGATTTTCCACTCGGCAACATAGGCCATTGGCCTAGGGCCCACCAGTAACTGGGGGCCCACTGGGGACCTCCTACAATCCCTTGACACAAACAGCATCATTGACAAATTTGCCATAGAAAAAAGCAGGAAAAAGTAATTTTGAACTTCACATAGTTGTGCTTGCAAAATTTATTATACTTCAGTTTCATTGTATTTTTCCATTATTCCTATGTGTAAGATGTACATGATATGGAACTTGATTTACTTTGATGTACTTGATATGGAACTAATTTGATTAAAAATTATTAATGTGTAATGTATTACATTATGTTGTAATTCTTATTGCAAAATTTATTATGCTTCAATTTGACTGTATTTTTTTCCATTATTCCTTTGTGTAAGAATAAGTTGTACATGACATAAAACTAATTTGAATAAAATTATTGATGTGTTACATTATGTTGTAATTCTTTTTTTTTTTACATTACAATATTACAATATATATATATATATTAGTGATGTAGCGGATGTCATTTTTTTCACATCCGCAGATGCGGATGCGGATGAGGATGTTTGATTTCAACATCCGCGGATGCGGATGCGGATGTCTACATTTTCGTTATTTTTTAGGATATATTCGAGATTTGTTGTGTTTAACGTATATAATAAGTTATTATATAGAGAGAGCTGTAGCTATAATGTAGTATAATTGATTAATTGTACAATAATTGCTGTACTTTTCTCTGAACATATAAAATAATATCAAGCATCTAACTAATATAGAAATCAATTAGTGAATTCGTCTGCAAATAAATTCGTTATATTTTGTTGAGTTTCAGCCACAATTAGAAACCATAATTGTGTTACCAGGATGCGGGACGTGAACCCAACTCAAATGCACCCCACCGACCTCTTTCCCCAACCTCCACCCTTATAGAAAGAGATCTTTAATTAGCTTGATAACTATTTATATTAAGTTTAAAGTTTTATTAGGCATATTTATAAATGAGTAATTAAAATAAAGTAAACTAAGATGTTCATCGTTTAATGTTCAACTTAATTATAGGAAGGTTATGCTTAAGGAACATTAATTTTTCTGCCTTTTCTGCTGCCAGTCTGTTTCTCTTTTCATCATATATTAATCCAGCACTGCTAAATAATCTCTCGCTTGGTACGTTTGTTGGAGGACAGGCTAAATGTTTCCTTGCAAGTTTACTCAAGTATGGATAGATATCTGCGTATTTTTCCACCAACTAATAGGATTGTCACATGCAGCCAGGCGTTTTTCTTGGTGATAGCTCTCGATCATTTTTACTGCATCTTTTGACATCGCGTAGGTCTCGTCATTGCTGCTTGACTCAAGAAACTGAGAGACAGATTCTGTGATAGATTTGCTTGTTGAAGGTGTTGGTTCTGTCACTGAAACTTTTATTCTTTTGGTGGGTGGCGAAGCGACAGATTCAAGAGATTGAAGCTCTTCAACTGCTTTGCCAAGTGATGATTTAACTCGTTCTAATGTACTAGGTGAAAATAACTTAGCTTTGTAACGTGGATCTAAGTAGGTTGCAAGAGAGTAACTTCATACAAGAACAGCCTCTCGTCTTGTCGCTTGCATCACTTTTGCGCACAATGAACTAGTTCTATTAATATAGTAGAATTTGATAATTTCCGCTTATTAATGACATTTTATCTCAACGGTCCACATCCGCACGACATCCGCAGTCCAAAGTGCGGGTGCGGATGCGGATGCGAGAAAAGTGCGGATGTTCCGCGGATGCGGATGCGGATGCGGATGTGACCTACATCACTAATATATATATATAATATTTTTTTGTGGGGGGCACTGATAAGGTTTGGCCTAGGGCCCACAAGCAAGTAAATCCGCGCCCTGCTTACATTATTTGTAGATAAATTCCATTCGTCTCTCCTTCTGAAGAAATATTTCTGTAACCATGTCATAAAAGTTGCGTGTAGTACTTTGTTCCAGTTTCATGAACCTTTCATTTTCTATAGAGATTAAAGCGAGCGATGAAAGCCTTTCACGTGTCATTCGATTCCTAGTGCGTGTTTTAATTCTTTTTAAAGCTGAAAATGTTCGCTCAACTGAAACGGTTGTAGCTGGAATTGTAAGGACCAATTGCGGCAGTTTCACTGCTTCGGGAAATGTTTGTTCCATTTAATTTTTAAAAATGAAGACGAGCAAATCTTTAATAGATTTGTCTCGTAACATTGGTGCTTTATAGATTCCAGCCAAATCAGCTTTTAGTCTTACGAAATCAAAGAAGTTAGCATAATTCTTTTCTAAACTTTCTCGCGCTTCCCTATCAACTTGACCAGCCATTTCGGCAAACTTCTTACTATCAACTAAAGTAATAAACCGCAAATTTTTGTAGTCATTATATCCAGCTTCCATTTGTTTAATTACATCATTCAATATAAAACAAAAAATTCTCTCTTTCTTCCTTAATTGCATGTTTTATGCGACAATTGGATTCAGCAAAGGTCATTTTCTATACAATTCTCTTCAAACTTCTCATAAAAAACACCAAAATGTTTACGCATATCTTCTAATGATTCTATTGTGTCATTGTTTCTTTCAATGCAATATGGAATATCTATTATTTTAGTTTGCAAGATATTAAAGAGTAGCTCAGTTTTACTGAAAATTTCGGGTCAATCCCAGAATAGGCACCTGATGTACCTCAATCCCAGATGAAGCACCTACGTTCAACCTCAATCCTCCCAGAATAGGCACCTTGCAAGGAATTAAATAAAAAAAAAACCTGATGATTACAAAATTTATTGTTTATACAAAGTTTATTACAAATGTAATAAAGGCAAAGTTATAAAAGGTTTAAAGTGGTTTAATGAATAAAGAAAAATTTTAGATATTATAAATTCCTGCAATATGAGCCCGAATGTTTCTGAATCCAGCTGAAGCAAATCTATCTTGCCACATAAATTGGTATAGATATAGGTTAGGTTAGGTTAGGTTAGGTTAGAGTTGATTTTTTCAAATATTGATTAAAAACAATGAAATTATATCTCTAAAAACTGTTTATATTTTTTTCTCTCAATCCCAGATTAAGCACCTGTGTTTTGCCTCAATCCCAGATTAAGCACCTAAAAATGATTTCAGGAGCCTATTCTGGGATTGATCCAAAATTTCTTCATAGGTCATTAGTAGAAAGTATGTTGAGTCTTTTGTCAGCCAATTATAAAACCCATTACTCTTTATCAAAGTATCCGCATCCCAAGATAAAGGATTGCTGTTCATATCTTGGAAAACTGCAGTTGCGTTGCCACGTTGCTACATCATACGCCCGCCCCATGGGTTGCTTCGTAGGCAGGTTAAAAATTGCCTTTATTTCCTGTTGTTTTAAAGGAAAAAGCTTGGATTGACGGCACGGGCTACGAAGAATTTAGCTATTATAATTTATATGCAGGATAAAAAGCATAGCAATATGTGCCTGCTTCAGCATTACACATAATACTACATACAGAATTAGCATGAAATTTGTATGTATTTTAAGAGAAAGCATTAATGAACTGAAAGAATGAAGTTTAAATAACGAAAAAGTTACTTTTTTTAATTTTTAGATTTTATGCTAGGGCAGGCACTGCCTACCTTGCCTACCCTGAGTGCACGTCGCTGCAAAGTTATAATGTAAAGAACGACGCTTGTGTAGAAGAACGTTCCGCACAAGATGAGGAGGAGAACGAACAAATGAAAAATGAGGTAACCACCCGGGAATTGAACCCGGGATCTTCCGAGTGCCGGTCAGATATGCTATCCACTACACCATGGGCCTCGATTAATCAGAAGTTGTAATTCTCCTACATACGAGCAGAAACCAATGCCCTGAGGGGGCACCTTCGCATGCCGTACATATATACATTTTAACTGCAAACGACATTAATTATACTGTGTGTTGTTCGCAGTTAAAATGTGTATATATATATATATATATATATATATATATATATATATATATATGAATAAAACCACGAAGGAAAGGAAACACAGAAAGGTGCTCAAGCGCTTTCGTCTAATGACATCCTCAGGAACACTCGAGGATGTCATTAGACGAAAGCGCTTGAGCACCTTTCTGTGTTTTCCTTTCCTTCGTGGTTTTATTCATCATAAATATTTTTCACGTGTTACTTTTGTGAAATAATTTTCATATATATATATATATATCATTATTTACTCGTGGTCACGTGACTGGACGACCAGACTGTGCTTAGTTTGAGTTTTTGAGAAGCGTATAACTCAAAATTCTGGCCCCTTGCAAATGGGGAACCGTCCCAGAATTTCGTCAGACAGATAATCGAGTTGCTAACCGTCAGTGGTTGCAGAAGTAATATAAATATATCTTGTTCGATAGGGAAATGTAGGAAGATTTTTTTTTGTTTTGTTTTGTTTTGGCTGTGTTGGTTGTTTAACCACCTTCGCAGAATTTAAGGTCATACGACGGGGATAATTTACAGTTTTATGTGGGATTCGAACCAGGGTCGCTACATCATCTGGACGCAAATGACGATCTTTTCATCCAACTACAACCCAGAATCAATGTTGCTTAATTTCGCCGATAAATGGAAGGTTTGGTTTCGAGCTTGGTCGGATATCGGATTTTTTAGCGATTAAGGTGTTTCCTCTGAGTTTTCCTTCGTGGGATAAAGGTTCGAATCCCGAATTAAATAATAGATCCCCTCTATCACGAGTCCTTTGCTGTTTTGCTGTTATGAAGGAAGTTAATCCCAAACATCGTATAATGTATGGCTATATACAGTATATACAAGTGTGTGTGTGTGTGTATATATATATATATATATATATATATATATATATATATATATATATAATTATCAGCCTAAATGGTCCTCTTGATACGTATGACCCAAAACGTGCTATGAACAAATGGTACTTTTCTGCAGAAATTTCAAGAGACACAAAATTCACTGGCCAACAAGTAATTTTCATCAGATATAATTATGGGTGGGTAGATAGCTGTTAGGACACTAATTCCAAATCTGTTTTCAGTTTTCCTCTAGCACGTCTAGTTTTCAAGATGAGACCGATCATAATATATATAATAAATATAATATATATATATATATATATATCAGTGGCGATTTCTTAATGAATGCAACGCATGCAATGCATGTGTTAAATATGTTCTCTTTTCAGATCTAAGTAAGGATTATAATTGACAAAAATAATTTTCAGAAACTAAAAATAGTCTAAGGCTTCAATCACGCATGTACTGGCTATTGGGCGGTGTAAACAAAATTATGTCTTATTTCATTAGACAATTAAGAACATTTTTCTGTACACAGATCGAAATACTTGTAGCTAAAGCATTCACTAATTCAGTCTGGGTACAGAAAAATGTTCTTAATTGTCTAGTGAAATAAGACATGATTTTGTTTACACCGCCTTGCCTTGGGCAATTTTTTAAGGAGACTTCTCACTATCCATAAGATATTTTTTTTTAGCCTCATAGCTAAATTCAAAAGGCAATATGTTTCAAAATATGCTTAGAAAATTTACTTAATATTTTTACTAAAAAAATAAAAAAGCTTTGTTCTGATTTTTTTTAATTAATGAAAATAATACGGCATGCATTCAGTTTTATAGGTGCATTCACCAAAAAGTAACATCTGGCAATTCTGACAAGGCTTCTTTCCAGTACCACCGCCGCAAGCATCCACTTGTGTTCGGTGTTCCCTTTTGTGCTTTAATTATTTTGGATAATCAGTTAAATAAATTATAGCATTGTAGTGCCCATAATGACTGACGATGTGTTTAATCAATTGAAGACTAGAAGATTTTACTCACTCTCTTTTGATGAGAAAAAGCGCATATTGAATAATGGCAGACCGATTCCACATTTGAATTTAAGCAAAGAAAATAAAGGCTTCACTAGGAAATTTAATCCTAAGCTGTATGATGATGTTCCCTGGTTATGTGGAAATATTTCAAATAACAAATTGTACTGTTGGTCGTGTTTCCTATTTTCAAGAGATAACTCTGTGTGGAATTCTGTTAGTCGTGGATACGACGATTTAAACAATTTACATACTGCAATTTCTCGCCATGAAAAATCTCTTGCTCACATAAATGCATTTGTTGATCTTAAAACATTTGGAAAGTCAGAAAGAATTGATTTAATACTCGACAAGCAGAAATCAGTTGCCATTTCCAGACATAACGAAGAAGTTAATAAGAATCGAGAAATTTTGAAACGTTTGATTAGGATAACATGTTTTTTAGGTATGCAAGAATTAGCATTTCGCGGTCACAATGAAGAAGAAAACGCTGACAATAGGGGTAACTATATTGAATTGGTATTTTGTATGGGAGAATTCGATGAAAAGCTTCAAAACCATTTAAAAACTGCGACTGTTTTTAAGGGAACATCATCTGCTATTCAGAATGACATAATTCAGTCTATTAGTGCAGTTATGTTAGAACAAATAAAACGTGAACTTATCGACTGCATGTATGTGGCGATTTTATTAGATGAAACATCTGATGTCAGCTGTTTTTCTCAACTCTCTACTGTTGTTCGTTATGTTAATAAACATGGAGAGATTTGTGAACGATTTATAAAATTCAATGACGTCAGCAATGATAGAAGTGCAGGAGCGATTTCTGATTTATCTATAAGGCAACTAGGTGAACTGGGCTGTTTGAAAAAATTAGTTGCTCAAACCTACGACGGTGCTGCTGTTATGGGGAGCGATCTTAATGGAGTACAAACAAAGATTACAGAAACTGTACCAGAGGCTATTTTTCTTCACTGCTACGCCCATAAACTTAACCTTGTTTTATCCCAAGCTGTCGCTGAAATTTCCGAATGTAATAATTTTTTTTCAGTATTAGGAAGTTTGTCATCATTTTTCAGCAGTTCAACTAAGCGAACTTCAATGCTTGACAAAGTTGTTGGAAAGCGTTTCCCTAAACTGGCTCCAACGCGGTAAAACTATTCATCTCGTCTAGTTGAAAGAGTTAAGGAAAATAAAGAAGATATAATAGATCTTTTAAAAAGCATTCTTGAAAACCCAAAGAAATTTGATGAAAAAACAAAAAATAGTGCACGCGGATTGCTTGCTGGTATCGATACTTTCGATTTTAATTTTTTATTAAAAGTATTTTCTTCAATTTTTCCTTTTACTGAATATCTATTTAATGTGCTGCAAACAAAATCTATGGATATTGTGTATAGCTCAATCACCGTTGAAAGCACTATGAAAAAAATCAAACAAATAAGGGATACAAAATTTGCAGATATGTGGGACTTGATAACAGAAAGATGTGGTGAACCTGTATGTAAAAGGAAACAGTCTTTCTCCACAAGAGAAGTATAGTCAACTATTTCATGAAATATTCGATAATATACTTCTTCAAATGAAAGAGCGTTTCAGTTCAATGGAAAAATTGGAATTCATTGAGCTTTTAGATTGCAAAAAATTTGAGTTCTATGATGTTACTTTCCCAGAGAGAGCTTTGAATCTTTGAAAAGAAGCTACAATTCATTTTTTGAGTTTCCTCGTCTCCGTTCTGAATTGTGTGTTTTATATTCGCACAAATCTTTTGCCAAAAAGAATGTTGCTGAGCTCCTAAAATATCTACTGGAAAGCGAAATGCACAAAGGTCTTAAGGAAATATATAAATTGACGAATTTGATTCTAACTATACCAATATCGACAGCAAGTGTTGAGCGATCATTTTCTGCGCTTAAAAGAATTAAAAGTTATTTACGGAGTTCCCAAAGTGAAGAAAGGCTATCTAATCTTGCCTTAATTTCAATTGAAAAAAATTTCCTCAAGAAGCTTATGGAGAATCGAGAGTACTTTTACAATTTGGTCATCGAAGAATTTTGCAGGAAAACTAGGAGAGCAGAATTTCAATTCAAATAATGCTTCACAATTATTTAAGGTAAATTTTAAATTTGTATCTTTTTCTTTAGATCAATTCGGTAACTACTATATATAAATATGTCTAATTTTTTGTTCGCATATTTAAGCCTAACATTAAATGAACTTTCCTTCAAAGAGGTCCCCAAAAGTTTGTAAAACACCTTTAACTTGCTAAGTTCTATGTAAACAATATGCAAAGTTTGGGCAAGAGGGTTAGGCGGATGTTTTTCTTCCATTCCATAACATTGCATGCCTGAACAAAAATGTCACGAGTCGCCACTGATATATATATATATATCTATATATTATATATATATATATATATATATATATATATATATATATATATATATATAATATATATAATATGCATATAAATACATATAATATAATAATAATACTATATATATTGTATACAATATATAATATGCGTCCTTTATGCATGTGGCTAGTATTTTGTCGTTGCAGCTTAGGTGTAGGTTTTTTATTTACTACTTCTGTACCCTCATGTATGGTATTTTGTCTTTTCAACTTAGGCTTTCCGCGGGTTGTCTTGTGGTATTTTAGGTGAGAGCAGTTGCTGGCCACAAATTTGCAAACGTTGCACATGTACACCCTTTTTTCTTTGGCGAAACAGTCACATGTCAAGTTGTGTGTTGTGTTTTGTTTTGTTTTGTGTCGCCCACTTACATATTTTACATTTTTAGGTGATTTACATCAACCCACTCATCGATCATCATACCTTGAAAGTGTAAAAATCACCCCGACAATTTCTGTTACGTGTGCGGCTCGTTCGCGACTAAATGACAACGGCGTACAGTCACGATTGATCTTCGGAAAACTTACCGGTTATACTTCGGCTGTCCACTAGGCGACCAAGATAAGGCGTGGGCGCCGCATGTTATCTGTACCGCTTGTTCGAATGGATTACGTGACTGGTTGAACCAAAGGAAAAAGTCGATGCCGTTCGCTATACCCATGATATGGAGGGAGCCGAGAGACCATCATGGCGATTGTTACTTTTGCAATGTTAACATAACTGGATTCTCCGTGAAGAACAAGCGTAACATCGTTTATCCAAACGTAGACTCCGCGATCAGACCGACCCATCACGATGACACGATGCCGATTCCGGTACCTTCGCAGCATGGACTCAATTCTTTCGAAGACGAAAGGGAATCCGACGAAGGTGCGATTGGCGGAGATGCGGGACCTTCGGCCGATCTTGACTACACACCTGACGAAGAACAATCGGAGCCGGAGAGGCTTACCCAAAACGAGTTGAATGACTTCATTAGAGACCCAGCCCTCTCCAAAGAGAAATCAGAACTTCCCTCCTCGAGACTCAAGCAGAAACACTTACTTGAGAAGAACGTTCGAGTGTGTCACTATCGAAAACGAAACCATGATTGGCGACATTCTTTACAGTAGACGGTCCGCTCTGCTATTGCCATGATATCAATGAACTTTTCGAGAAATTGTCGCAGGTACACTCACCATCTGAGTGGCGCCTCTTCGTTGATTCCTCACAGCGAAGCTTGAAAAACGGTTCTCCTGCATAACGGGAACTTAAGCCCTCCATCCTGATCGCACACTCCGTTCATCTAAAGGAGACGTACTATAACATGAATATACTACTCAAAGCAATCCAATACAGCACTCATCAATGGAATATCTGTGGTGATCTCAAAGTCATTGGTATGTTAATGGGCATGCAAGGAGGGTTCACGAAATACTGTTGTTTCCTGTGCCTATGGGACAGCCGTGCTACCGCGGATCATTACATCAGACGTGACTGGCATCAAAGAAGCACATACGAGCCAGGAACGGGCAGTGTCTAGTGTGTTCCTTTAGTGGATCCAAAGAAGATTTTCCTGCCACCTCTCCACATTAAGCTCGGCTTAGTGAAAAATTTTGTGAAAGCGATGGGTAAGGCGAATTCGAGAGGGTTTTGATACCTTGTTGAGAAATTTGCAAACATCAGCGCCGCGAAATTGAAGGAGGGAATCTTTGTGGCGCCCCAAATCAGGGAGGTTCTGCAGAATGAAAGCTTTGAAGAAAGCCTCAATGCCTTAGAACTAAAAGCATGGCAGCCTTTCAAATGGATTTGTGGAAACTTCGTGGGTAACCACGAGTCTCCCGCATACAAAGATGGAGTTCAGAAACTGCTCGATGCATATCAAGAAATGGGCTGTCGCATGTCCTTGAAAATACATTTTTTACATTCGCATCTAGCTTTCTTTCCCGAAAACCTTGGCGCGGTGAGTGACGAACAGGGGGAACGCTTCCATCAAGACCTCCAGTCAATGAAAAATCGCTACCAAGGTTTCTGGAACGAAAGTATGCTGGCAGACTACTGCTGGATGTTGTACCGCGACGATCTGGACAAGGTTTACAAAAGAAAATCGTATTCGCAACGTTTATAGGGTTGGTGTACATTTCTTTCTATGAATAAAGTTGTACTTTTACAATAAATTGTGCTGAAAATAACACGTCATATTTCGATAACTAGATATGCTAGAGGAAATCCGAAAACAGATCTGGAATCAGCGTACAAAACTGGTCTCGAAAGTGTGTATACATCTTTGATGAGAGAAAAAGTTCGATTTGTCGACCAATGTTATTGGAACAAAATTAGCCACGAAGAAGAATACCTTTTAAAATATGAAGATGTCATTATCATGACTAAAACCCACATCAAACGGCCGTTTGCAGCCGTTTTACACCGCTGAATTATGCCCCGCTTAAAACCAATTAATCGGCAAAAATCGGGGTTTAAAAATGCATCCAAATGTATTAAATTTTCAAACCCAGATTATTATCAATTCATATGTAAACGGCTAAAATCGGTTTTTAGTGGAACGCGATTCAGCGGTGAAAAACAGTCGTATGATCTGGGCTCAGTGCCCTGTTCCTACTTATGGTTGCATGTAAAACTCTTTTGTGTGTGTGTGTATATATATATATATATATACACACACACACACACACACACACACACATATATATATATATATATATATATAATAAAAAGCAACATTGGATCTGGGTAGTAGTTGGATGGGAGACCGTCCTCTGCGCCCAGATTATGTAGCGACCCGTGGTTCGGATCCCACGTAAAGCTGTAGGTCCCCTCCGTCATATGACCTTAGATATTGCGAAGGAGGTTAAACAACCCCAATTAAAAAAAAATATGTATATATATATATATATATTATATATATATATATATATATATATATATATATATATATATACTCAATCTTTCAAATGTTCCGTGCAATGATTCCACATTTCACGAAGTCAAGTTTGTCGCTCCTCTTCTTGAATTGGCCTGGTGAAGTAGTGAGTTGGTCTCTTGTACTCTCCACCTCACATAAGCCAGTACGCCCGGCTCATCGGGGATTGTTTTGAGCCAGGCGTCTAATCTTCTTTTGAAGATGTCCACCGCAACACCACTCGTGTTCCTTGGTCTTTGGGCAGCTGATTAAACAGTCTTGGTCCTCTCACAACAAAACTATTTTCTTTCAGGGTTAAGAATGTTCCCTGTCTAGCCTTTCGTTTGGGAACACGACACAGTCTTCCTTTTCTACTTTCCACTGTTGTTTGGGGAGTTACAGGGTTCAGAGTAAGATTAGGGACTAGTTTCTCCATTATTTTCCAAGTGTAAATAATGGTGTGTGTGTGTGTGTGTGTGTGTGTGTTTCCTCCTTTCCAGTGAATATAGGTTTAATTCGCGTAACCTTTCTCAGTAATTTGGGTATGATCAGTGTTTTCAGTAGAGGAATCATTATATTCCTATCCCTTCGTTTAAAGGTTCTCAGTATCTGCTCAGTTACTCTCTTTGTTCTGTTTACTGCTATCTTATTTTGTGTTTCAAATTTCGCATCATCAGTCATTAAAACCCCTAAATCTTTTGCTTTAGAATTTCTCTGACTTTCCTGTCCATTTGGGGTATAATATTCCATGGATTTTAGGTCTTCTCTTTTTCCTTACCGTAACAGCTGAAATTTCTCAGTGTTAATCTTCATATTGTTGTCTTCCGTACATTCGTAGATTCTGTTCATGTCTGTTTGTAGAGATCCAATATCTTCTGGGTTTCTTATTTTTCTACTGATCTTTGTGTCATCGGCAAAGGATGTTACTGGGCTGTTTCTGGTAACGTCCTCATCTATGTCATTTAGCATGATTATGAAGAGTAGTGGAGCTAATACTGTTCCTTGTGGTACTGAGCTGAGGACCTCTAATTCTGATGAAGATACTCCTTGTACTGTAACGACTTGCCGCTGCTCACTAAGAAAAAAATATATATCCATTTCCCTACTTTTCCTGTTATTCCTATATATTTCAGTTTATGTATTATGATTCCATGGTCACACTTGTCAAATGCTTTGGCAAAGTCTGTGTATATTACATCATAGTTTTCATTACTTTCAAATGCATCAATAATGTTGTAGTGTTCGATTTGTTGTGATAGGTATGATCTGCCTGACCGAAACCCATGTTGGTTATCATTTAATTTTTTCTGAGCTTCTAAAAAGCCATAGATTTTCCGTCTAACTATTCTTTCAAATATTTTAGTGAGATGAGATGTAAGCGACACTGGCCTATAGTTTTTGGCCTCGAATCGACCTCCTCCTTTATATATTGGGACTATGTTGCGCACTCTTCAGGTATTTCTTCCGTGTCTAGTGATCGTCTCCATATCCAATATAGGGGCTCAGTGATTGCATTCTTGCAGTTTTTGATCAGTGTGGCATTCCATTTGTCCGGTCCTGCCGCTGAGTGTGCTTTTAGTTTCCCTATACAGTAGCTTGTGTAATATCATCTGTCGTAAAGTCGAAGTCCGTTATACTTTCCCCTTGTAGTTCTTCTTCAAAGAACGCGTTTCTATTGCATATCAGTTTGTCATTGTTTGGGACACTGAAAGATGATTCGTACTGAGCTCTTAATATTTTGGATATTTCTGTTATGTTAGATCATCAGATAAAGCACTGTCTTCGTTTTCAAAGGTCCAATAGTCGCATGGTTTTTCAACTTCCTTTTTGCAAAATTATACAAGTACTTTGAATTAACCTTTATCGCCTCTATTGCATCGCCTTCTTCTTTCTCTGTATGCTTCTCAATTAGTTCCTGTATGACGCAATCGATATTCTGCAGTATATCATTTAATATATATATATATATATATATATATATATATATATATATATATTATATATATATATATATATATGATGCAAACCCAGAAGGAAAAAGAAAAAATTATTCCAAGGCCATTCGTGTATTCAGCAATTATACACCTCGTCAGGGAATGAAGGGAAAAGGCACGATATCTTATTTTGACCTTTTTCTTTATTCCCTGACGAGGTGTATTGCTGAGTACACGAAAGGTCTTGGAATAATTTTTTCTTTTTCCGTGTGGATTTACATTATTCATTCATTTCATGTGTTCAGATGTGAAATTCCCCCATATACCTTTCAACCTTTCAAATGTTCCGTGCGATGATTCCTCATTTCACGAAGGTCAAGCTTGTCGCCCCTCCTCTCGATTTGGCCTGGTGAAGTAGTGAGTTGGTTTCTTGTACTCCCCACCTCACATAGCCAGGTACGACCGGCTCATCCGGGATTGCTCTGAGCCAGGCGTCTAATCTTCTTTTGAAGATGTCCACCGCAACACCACTCGTGTTCCTTAGGTCTTTGGGCAGCTGATTAAACAGTCTTGGTCCTCTCACAACAAAACTATTTTCTTTCAAGGTTAAGGATATTCCCTGTCTAGCATTTAATTTGGGAACACGACACAGTCTTCCTTTTCTACTTTCCACTGTTGTTTGAGGAGTTACAGGGTTCAGAGTAAGATTAAGGACTAGTTTCTCCATTATTTTCCCAAGTGTAAAAAATGGTGTCTCTCTCTCCTCTCTCTCTCTCTCTCTCTCTCTCTCTCTCTCTCTCTCTCTCTATATAATATATATATATATATATATATATATATATGAAAATTATTTCACGAAGGTAACACGTGAAAAATATTTATGATGAATAAAACCACGAAGGAAAGGAAACACAAAATGGTGCTCAAGCGCTTTCGTCTAATGACATCCTCAGGAACACTGAAGTACATAAAAAGGTTAAGCCTATATAGGTTACAGAAAGAAAAAAAGAAAAAAGAAATAACATACATACACACACACACACATATATATATATATATATATATATATACATACATATCTATATATACAAATACATACATACATACATCATACATACAGGGTGTCCCGTAAGTCTGGACCCATAGGGAAAAATAATAAAATTACAAAATAGTCCAAAAATTTATTACATAATCTATTCAAAGTGTCCACCGTTGTGTCGCACACATAGTTGAAGACGCAATCTCCACTGCGACAGCACTTTCTGAATCACAGTCGCAGAAATTTCTTGACACGCCTCCACAATGCGTGCTTTAAGGTGGAAAATGTTCTGAAGTTTGACCTCGTACACTTTGGCTTTCAAGTGGCCCCACAAATAAAAACATAATAAAAAATAATAAAAAAATAATAATAATAAAATAATAATAATAACATAATAAAAAAATATATTATAAATCCCTATGGGTCCAGACTTACGGGACACCCTGTATATATACAATAAACAGAGAAGTAAAAATAATAAAAAATAAAAAATTAAAACCTTAAAGGATTACCAGTGAGGCGTACAGATTTGTAAGGAAAAATATCGATTTTTAGCACAAGATCAAATGGATTATAAAAATACAAAATTATACTGGAACTCTGCCGGGTTTTAACACAATGCTACCTATGGTCAGGTTTCGATATATAAAAAAAAATAAATGCAAATTAAAAGTTAATCGATTTTTAGCACAAGATCACATGGATTATAAAAATACAAATTTATACTGGAACTCTGTCCGGGTTTTAACACACTGCTGCCTATGGTCAGGTTTTGATATATATAAAAAAATAAAATGCAAATTAAAAGTTAATAAAGTAGAAGACAAGTTTACCAAAGATTTAATGTTTTACCCTTCTTATTTAAATCTGTTTTAAAGGAATTCAACATAACAGGATCGAGTTGAAAAAGACCTTTGCTTATGTTGAAGTTATTTGAAAGTTGGATAATGGCAGACTCAAGAATATTTCTATTAACAATGGAATATTTCTATTAACAGTGGCGCTCATAATTATTCGTACAGAGAAATATTTCAGTTATATTCACCCTTATCTTTTGTACCATGCGTAGGATAATTATGAAAAGTTTACCGTTAGTTTGGGAAAATTTAACGAACAAAAAATGAGTTTAACTCCAATATATAAAATATCAAAGAATTTGAGGAAATTTAAAAAAAAAAAATTAAAATGCAAAAGTTTTCGTACATTTATTTACAAAATTATTTAATATTTTGTGTGTCCGACTTTTGCTTGAATGACTTCAATGATTCGTTTTGGGTATTTTCCTACAAGGTTTCGACATCTCTCAGTAGTAGTCGTAACCCATTATTCTTCTAAAGAAAATTGTTGCAATTCATTCAGATTCGAAGGGTTTCATTTGCGGACCCCTTTTTTTCAAATCAAACCATAAATTCTCGATTAAATTGAGATATGGGCTTTGACTGGGCCACTCGAGAAGCTTGAAATTCTTTCGTTGAAGCATTTCATGGTGTTCTTAGTTTTATGTTTTGGATCATTATCTTGTTTCACTACTCACTCGCGACCTATTCGCAACTCTCGAACTGAAGGCAACACATTTCCTTCTAAAATTTCCTGATATGCTTCGAATTCAAAATTCCATTGGTGACAACAAGCTTTCCTGGACCAGAAGCATTAAAGCATCCCCAAAGAAGCAAACTACCACTGTTGCGGGTTGTTTTCGAATAATTCAGTTTTGGTGTCGTCTGTCGAGAGAATTTTCTTCCAGAAGGTAAATCCGTGATTTTGATGATCCTCGGCTTACTTTGAACGAGTTTATTTGTGCGCTTTTCTTAGCAAAGGTTTTTTTCGTGCAACTCTTCCATACAGACCATTCTTTATCAATGTACGACGTACAGTAGAGGGATGAACATCGACCTCAGACAGTCTTAATGTTTGTCAAATATCACCCGCAATCACTCGTGGATTCCCAGCAACCATTCCTTTAATACGTCTTGCTGTACATTCTAAAATCTTATAAGGTTGTCTACACTTTGGTAGAGTTTTGAGTGTTCGAAAGTCTTTACATTTCTTTATAACTGCAGCAACTGTCATAAATGGAATTCGAAGTTGTTCTCCTAACTTCCATAACTCCTTCCAGAATCGTGTATAGCAAAATCAGATTTCTTAAGCTCTATAGACACTTCTTTACTACAATGACCCATTATTTACTAAAGGCTTGTCATCCGTATTCCATGAAGATTCACAGAAAAAATTCTAGAATTCACAATTGCCAACAGTCTCTAATTAATAAACAACCAACTACTGATCAAAAATTTTAATTCTTCAAGTTTAAGGTAAACGTATAAAGTCGTAAATAATTTTGTAAATAAATGTAGTGGTTAGCGTCGCTGACTACGAATCCATTGGCCCTGGGATCGAGACCCGGTGACTGCAGGCGGAATGCAGCAAAACCCAGCTGTTCATTCTTCCACATAATAAAAAAAAAAATTGGTTAGTAGATAAATGGGTACCCTGGGTAGCCTAGTGATTAAGACGCTGAGCTGCTGGTGAGGCGTGGTTCGACTTCCACGTTAAACTGCAGGTCTAAAGTGAAGTGATACGCTTGACCTTCGTCAGAATGAACAATTCGGGCGGAAGCAAAAACCCAAGGTCAACCAAGGTTATATATATATATATATATATATATATATATATATATATATATATATATATATATATATATATATATATATACCGTAAATCCTGGCGTATAAGTCGATTTTCGAGGCACTGAAATGAAGCTCTAAAAGTAGGGGTCGACTTATACGCCAGGTATAAAAAGAAAACCATTAACACAGGTTGCTAACAAAGAGGTTTCATAATAAAAAATATCGAAATATAAGGTTAGTTTAATGAGTACAAACATTTATTAACTGTATTAAAAGATAAATTAAAAACTTAGGTATTTATTCAAGGTCATCATAAGGATCAGTATCATTAGAATTACTGTTGATCTCAGCTTCTTCCTCTTCATCATCTTCCCACAGTAAGTCGTCTTCTTGTCCATCCATTGCATTAGAAATCCCACATTTTTTTAATGATTTTACAACAGTTTCTGTACGGATGGAGTTCCAAGACTTGATCACAAACGTGCACAATATATCCATTGATGGAGCACGCATATTACCGGCCTTTGTGTATGTTTTCTCACCTTCAAACATCCATGTATTCCTCTCAGAACGAATATTATCTTTAAATGGCTTATTTAAACCCACATCAAGGGGCTGAACCACAGATGTTAGTCCTCCTGGTATGACTGCAGGTACAGTTTTAATTCTCTGTAGATGGTTCTTAACATTATCTGTTAAATGTGCTCTAAATGAGTCCCACACTAACATCGCCTTTTCTTCACGTAATCCACCTGGCCTTCTTCTCCACACATTGTCAATCCATAACTGAATTCCAGCTTCGTCCATCCATCCTGTCTCGTGGACATGAACAAAAACCCCTTCAGGGAACTGTATATGTGGCATTGTTTTCCGTTTGAAAATAACCATGGGTTTAAGCTTCGTCCCATCCGCAAGGCAGCTTAGTACTACAGTAAACTTTGTCTTTTCGTGGCCAGTACTTTTTATCAAAACTGTCTTACTACCTTCTTGGGGAAAGCATATCGAAAAAACGGAGTTTCATCCATGTTACCAATCTGACTGTGGAAAGCTGTGTTCCTTTCTTAATCCAATAATGTATCTTTGGAAATTCATAATTTTGTCTTCCAACTCCACAGGTAGTTTTTGTGCAATTTTCGTTTTCTGCCTCAACACCAAGTTATTCCGCTTCATAAAACGAGAACACCAGTTTGCTGTAGCTTTGAAATTTCTGCTTCGATCTTGGTGATTTCTTGCCCACTTAAGGGCTTGTATACGTATACAATTCCTCGTAACTGCAAAACCACTTTGCCTGTTTTCGTTGACTCACTGTTCTAAATAAATTTCCATTTCTGGCCAGTGACAGATTCCAGTCCTTAATGCACATTTTGATTTAGGCATTCTCTTCAGGGATTCCTCACATTTAATCCAATCACGCACAAATTTTTCACAAACTCCAAAATGTTTTGCTGCAGCAACATTATTGGATTCTTTTGCATACGAGACAACTTTTAATTTCAATTTTGCTTCATATTTCATTCTTTTCTTTGGAGGCTCCATATTAGGGTATACTCAGGACACTATAAGTTTAAACTATCAAAAGTTCGAGGTTACTGCCTGAAATAAACAAAAGGATTAATACATCTACTTGGTTCATTCCTTTGGCATTTGGATGGTTGGTTGATTATTTGGGGGTCGACTTATACGCAAGGTATACCTTTAAATCAGAAATTTTTACCTAAAATCTTTCGGTCGACTTATACGCCCGGTCGACTTATACGCCAGGATTTACGGTATATATATATATATATATATATATATATATATATATATATATATATATATATATATATGAAATGGCACCTACAGTGTTCAACTATGGCACTTTATTATTGACGTGGAAGTAATATTCGAAATTTGTAAGCCTTATTCATGTCACAGAACTCTTGAGCAAAAGCCGACCGCCATATCAATTATGATATATCCATTGATGGTCAAGGTCTAAACAACCCGAAATAATGCAATAATTTTGTCTTTAGGAATAGGGTATTTTCAAACGATACACACACACACACACACACACACACATATATATATATATATGTATATATATATATATATATATGGTAGCATATCTGACCGGCAATCGGAAGATCCTGGGTTCGATTCCCGGGCGGTCACCTCATTTTTCATTTGTTCGTTATTTCGCTTCCTCGTGTGCAGAACACTCCTCTATACTTACGTCGTTTCTATACATTAATATACTGCGTGGTCATTGCAGTTATATATATATATATATATATATATATATATATATATATATATATATATATATATATATATATATATATATATATATATATATATATATATGATAAAAGTTACACTGTTTTAACTTTTGAAAAAAATTAGAGCATAATGTTCGCTTTAATGCTTACGAAAAAAGGGGTATTAATTAGGTCTAATTAAAACTAATTGAAAAGTGAAACCCTTATCAATTATCAATTAAGGTAATAAACGTTAATTTCTAATTAAATATCTCTGAATAAGTTGTTCCCAGTCATTCGTGGGTGTGTATATATATATATATATATATATATATATATGTGTGTATATATAAAACCTTGGTTATCTTGGTTTTTGCTTCCACCCGAATTTGTTAATTCTGACGAAGGTCAAGCTTGTTGCTTCACCTTAGACCTACAGATTAACGTAGAATCCGAACCACAACCTACCACGGGCGGTCAGAAATTACAAAGTCCTTGCCCGGACTCGATCTCATGATCTTCCGATCAGCAGCAGCCCAGCGATTTAACCACTAGGCTACCCAGGATACCCATTTGTCTACCAACCCATCTTTATTGTGTAGTAAGATGAACAGTTGGATTAGCTGCGCGCCGCCTGCCGTCACCTGGAATCGAACCTGGGGCCGATGGATTTGTAGTCAGCGATGCTAACCACTACACCACCGAGGCGCATATACATATACACACACACACACACACCACACACATATATATATATATATATATATATATATATACAGTGTGGTGTGTGTGTGTGTGCACGCGCGCGCGCATCTATTTATGTAGATCATATATTCTGAACATATTGGAGTCATATTATGTTGTATGTGGAATGCATATAAATTCAAAGTGAACTTCAACATACTGTATATATGTGAAAGATTTTTGTCTGTTCTGATTGGCTGTAAAGCAGAGGAGCAACAAACAATTTAACCAGTCACGACGAAGGAAATTTATATTTTTAAAAAGTTCAGAAGAAAAGACAACCAAAATGCATTTATAATTATGTCACTCGCATTGAAGAGGTACAGTGTGTGTGTGTGTGTATATATATATATATATTAAAATGAACGATAGTCAGAGACAAGTGACCAAAGTATATTCTGAAATGCATCGTTCAAGTCTTTGAGATTTCAGTCAACGTAACGTAAACATGTAATTGACTTTCAGCCCTCGTAGAAGATGGTTCAGTGCTAATACTGAAGAACTGTCGCCACAATTGTGCAGTAACTTTCACGCAAACTCCTGTATAGAGCGTAGTTTTTTTAACATTTTTGCGTACTGTTTGAATCGTAGCTGCTTTTTTTTTTATTTTGTTCTGTTTGAAGAAATTTAAAAAAATAAAGTTAATCATGAAGAGCAAAACTCCAAAACATGCTTTTTTTATCACAGGTTTTCAAATCGTTTTCCTCATCTTATTCATCATTTTTGTCAGGTGAGTCGATATTATTCACGTTTTTGTTTTTTGCGTAGGGGGGGGGGGGGGGTAAGTACGTTTTGATAAATGAATAATTTTAAGGGAATATTTTGATACGTTTTTATTTATAATTAATTTGTATTAAATGTGTCTAAAACGATTTTTAGACACATTTATTTGAGTAAAAGCTAACCTTTTTCTCAATGTGATAATTAGAAAATTGAAATAAATACGCAGTTTAGGGAATTCTTTAGAAATAAACTGAATTTTGTTAATTTTCAATGTTACTCACTTTTGATCAATTTCATAGTTTTTTTTCCACGTTTTCAGCTTTACTCAATTTTACTCAATTTTAATTAGTTTTTACACCTTCAAACAACTTCTCCCGTTTAGAAAATATTCTGAATATGAGACCGTCATATCGTTTTATCCAAAACCTTGGTTTAGTTTCATCTCAAGAACATTATTTATTTTGAGAGCTTTACTAAATGCAATATCCACCTACTCATTTATTCGACACTATTAACGTAACTATAAACGGATCTATTTACTGTTGATATAATCTCACACTATTACCGAACTGACCTCAATATACAAAATGTCGACAATTTTGCGACAGTATTTTCGTCCCCCGTAACAAATTCATTCGTTCACTAACATCTGCCAACAGTGACGTCAGAATTAAACGCCTTCTTTATTTATTATTTAAATCAAATATAGGATTCCTTCGTGTAAAATGTTTAGCTTAACTGAGAAAAATATTAACATAGTTAATATCTCGTCAGACGAATAAAATTACATATGGATATCTAATTCCGTTGTAAGAGTACCAACCTTGTTTTAATTAATATTGAGAGAGAGAGAGAGAGAGAGAGAGAGAGAGAGAGAGAGAGAGAGAGAGAGAGAGAGAGAGAATTCAAAACCTAAAATATTTCACTGAAAATACATTAAAAAAATAATCTCGCAAAGTCAAACAGCGAAGATTTAAAATATAAAAATTAAATGAGAAAATATAAACAAAAGGTCAATAAATGTTTAATCCTTTAAAAAAAATGTAATTGAGTTCATTAACCGATGAATCAAAAATAGAATACCTGAACACGAGCAAGAAAAGTAGTGAATCACTGTAAGTTAAAAGAATAATAATAATAATAAAGTACTTTATAAGGTAAGAAAAAAGTACTGAAGCCTTTAAGAACGTCTACAGGCCAGTTTTTCTTCAGGAGTGTAACTTACTTCCATATTAGCCATTGCGTGTTATTCTACCTGCAACAAAAAAAAGGTCGCAAAACAAAACATCATTTTGAACATTTGTTTTAATTTTAATGTATTACTTTTGTAAGTTTAATTTAAATTAAATTTTCCTGAAACCGGACTTATGGGACACCTGTACATTCATTCCAACAATTTCGTGTCCCGACAAACTTGGGCCACTGGATCTGTATCCATTTCGTCGACAAGACTAAAAAACTAACTTAACTTAGCCTAACCTAACCTAACTTAATCTAACTTAGTCTAACTTAATCTAACCTAATAATAGCTTGTCGATCAGATGGCGTAAGCCCGCTATTGATGCCCATCGTGTGGAGAAAGAAGGAAGGATGGTCCCCAGCTCAATTCTTTCCTTCCTGTAAGGCAGATGCGGAGCTAGCCGCGCCTGTCGCTGGGCGGTTGGGTCGCCACATCATAATCTGAAAGTACTATATTCAATTGAATAAATATATAAAAATGTCGAATGAGATAAATCTGTCGACACTAACATCAAATCTCGCAAAATATCAACAGAATCAAGGAAGGAGACGCAAAAATCCTTAGGGGTCTTTTGAAGTGAAGGAAAGACTCGGTGTTTATAGATTCAGATTGGGAGATAGGACTATTGTATATCATAACTATGGTTACATCATTATTTTTCTCATCGAGCTAAACAAACTAAATGATGTTTTAATACCTTACAACCTTTAATACCTTAACTCATTAATGCCCACTGGTAGAATTTCCTACCGCCAAAATTGTTTGCCATTATTGCGTCCCTTTTTCTTGTATTCACGTGATCTTCGGTACGAGTCATTGATATGACGCAATCTTTTAGACTGCGTCATATCAATGACTCGTACCGAAGATCACGTGAATAAGAGAAAAAGTGATGCAATAATGACAAACAATTTTGGCGGTAGGAAATTCTACCAATGGGCACTAATGGGCTAATACTTATACCTTAACCTTTCGTAACACAAAAAACTGACCATGGATAATTAAAACAAAAATAATAAAAAATAACCTGAAGGCAAATTCAAAATATTAATACTATTAGGTTTTCTTCATAAATTGAAGGTCTCTGTGAACTTCAGTCATACGTGTTGAACTAGTCATCGATATAGCCATACCTATATCTAAATCTTATGTGTTTTTTAGCTTCCTTTGAGCATCATGACCATTTAATGGGTAATAAGTCATAATTTTTAGCGTTCGAAGCGCTCTCTAGTTAAAAATGTTCAACATTTTAAAACGTTTTCATCCAATCATCTGTAGGCTATAGTGGAGATTTTCCACTATCTGCTTTGTTCGCCTAAATCTTAATGTCCTGTAGTGGATTCTTCATCTTTTTTTTAGCTCCTTTAGAGCATAGATAGCGAACTGGAGGCCCGCGGGCCGGTGTTATTCAGTATTTCTTACTTTAAAAATAGTTTGTGTGGATTTTAATAGTTCGTGTCACAAATTCTAAGCATACTTTACCCAGTCATATACAGGGTGTCCCATAAGTCCGGCATCATAGGAGAAATTCATATTTTTCTATTTCTACAAACCATAATTCATATGCTCGGGATGCCAATTTCCCGTCCACCATTCTGTTCAGTGACGAGGCTTTTTTTTATGGAAATAGAGGTAAATCGACAGAACACCCGCTACTGGTCTCAAAACAACCCTCACTGGTATACCTCTTCAAAGGAACAAGGTGCTTCTCGGGTGATGGTATGGTGTGGCATTTGGAAGGATCGCATCATAGGCCCCCTCTTTTTCGATGAACATGTCACTGAAGGCACCTACCTACGTATGCTCAAGGAAGAAGCATTTCTCAGTGTCTTGAACGAAGAAGGAAATTTCCCAACATGGTTCCAGCAAGACGGAGCTCCTGCACATTACAGCACCCATGTTAGGGAATACCTGTACCAACAATTCCCTGGTCATTGGATAGGACGTCGAGGGCCTGTGGAATGGCCAGCTAGAAGCCCGGATCTCACGCCACTAGATTTTTGTCTCTGGGGCCACTTGAAAGCGTTGGTATACGCAGAGAAAATTAGGAGTGTTGAACATTTGCGGCAGCGCATTATTGGGGCATGTAACACCATTACTCCTGACATCATTCACCGTGTGCTTGCTGACTGGGTATCACGTCTGAATTTGTGTATTGAAAACAATGGTGGACATACTGAGCACGTTCTGTAAATAAAAGCTTTTGTTTTGCCTTTTTTTATTATTTCTCCTATGATGCCGGACTTATGGGACACCCTGTAGTTTCGGACCACAGATTGCAGTCTAGGTAACAAACTGGCCCGTGGGCATAAAGAAGTTGGCCATATATTTTATATATTACATACTTTTATATTCATTCACAGCATATATATATATATATATATATATATATATATATATATATATATATATATATATATTATATATACAGTGTGTCCGTAAAGTCATGGTGGGATTTAAATAGCTATATTATTGTAACGAAACATGATAATGAGATGAAAAAAAGGCAAATTGAAGAACAACTCTAAAAGAATAACTTTATTTAACGTAGTTCGATATGGGCTCCTCTAGTAGCCCTACAGACATCTAGGCGGTGATTCAATTCCAGCCACACACGCCCAAGAACATCAGGAGTGACGGATGCGATAGCTTCCGTGATTCGCTCGTGCAAGTGATGAATATCCCTAATGGGTACACTGTACACGCTTTGCTTGACGTAACCCCACAAATAAAAGTCCAAAGGTGTCAGGTCCGGAGAGCGTGGAGGCCATGGCTTCCATCCTCCTCTTCCTATCCATCTCTGTGGAAATTTTTCATTAAGGAATTCTCGAACAACGTTGGCATAGTGCGGAGGAGCACCATCTTGCTGAAAGATGACATTATTGTCAATAAATTGGGGTACTGCAAAATGTTCCAACATAGCGAGGTAGTTGTGTGACGTCACAGTGGGTTCCGCGAAGAAAAATGGGCCAATCACTCGATCTCGTGCTAGAGCACACCACACATTAACTTTCGGGCTATTACGCTACCAGAGGAGCCCATATCGAACTACGTTAAATAAAGTTATTCTTTTAGAGTTGTTCTTCAATTTGCCTTTTTTTCATCTCATTATCATGTTTCGTTGCAATAATATAGCTATTTAAAATCCCACCATGACTTTACGGACACACTGTGTATATATATATATATATATATATATATATATATATATATATAATATATATATATATGCTGCAAACCCACAAGGAAAAAAGAAAAACGATTCCAAGGCCTTTCGTGTATTCAGAGCTACACCTCGTCAAGGAATGGAGACAGAAGGCAAGGTGCCCATAAATATATACAACGTAGCGGAAACCAAAGCAATTAACACATACTTAACAAGAGTTAATGAGAGGCAGAAGGGATTTTAACAGGATATTGTCAATCTTATACATTCCCGCACTGATATTGAAATTAGAGCATTGAGAGTCGTCAGTCCTGAATTTTTAGATTCCGAGTTCTGCAATATCATGAATATTGGTACTAAATTATGGTATCCTATTTCATTTTTAGATAACTGTCTTAGGAAAGCCAAGAATAGGTATTATAATAATGCAACTGTAAAGGAATTTGAGCGTAAAAATATCCTTAGCCTACCTTACCATGTTAATTTTCAAAATCTCCCGACTTTACTTAAAGCAATTGGCATCAGTGTAGTCTTTAAATATAATAATACTGTTAAATCATGCCTAATAAAGAATAGCCCGGAAAATGTTATTGGATGTGTGTATTCGATTGGATGTACACAATGTACCTCAGTATATATAGGCCAAACGGGTAAAACGTTAGATATTAGGGTAAAACAGCATAAATATGCGTGGTGAACAGCTAATAATTCCAATGCTTTGTTTAACCATATGTATAGATGTAATCATAGCATCAGGTGGGATAGTTCTAAAGCGCTTGTTAAAAACAGAGATATAATAGGAAGAAATATTCTAGAATGTGCATTTATTCATTTTAAAAACAATTTCAATATCAGTGCGGGAATGTATAAGATTGACAATATCCTGTTAAAATCCCTTCTGCCTCTCATTAACTCTTGTTAAGTATGTGTTAATTGCTTTGGTTTCCGCTACGTTGTATATATTTATGGGCACCTTGCCTTCTGTCTTCATTCCCTGACGAGGTGTAGCTCTGAATACACGAAAGACCTTGAAATCGTTTTTCTTTTTTCCTTGTGCATTTGCAGCATTCATTCATTTCACGTGTTTAATTGTGAAATTCATCCCATATATATATATATATATATATATAATATATATATATATATATATATAATATATATATATATTGCTGTCGCTTCCTGCTTCTCGAAACTACTAGAAAAACTCTTGTTACTCCGATTAAATGATTTCCTATGGACATCTCCTAATCAGTTTGGCTTTAAAAGGTCCCACTCAACTGACCTGTGTATCTATGTACTTAAAGAAACAATATCTAAATACATTGACAGTAATTCAACTATTTATAGCTGTTTCCTAGATATAAGTAAGGCATATGATAGGATGAACCACAATATTTTATTTGAAAAACTAAAGACAGGAAGGTTCCCATATGCATATTAAACGTATTGAAATTTTGGTATTCCCACCAATCTTTCACCGTTAGGTGATGCAATGTACTATCCGAGTGTTTTGGCTCCTCTTGCGGGGTGAGACAAGGCTCCTTGTTCTCCCCTATGCTGTTTAATGTGTATATCGACGGATTAATTGCTTCACTTAATGAGGCAACAGTGGGATGTTGTATAGATAACACAAGGATAAATAACTTAATTTATGCCGATGATATGGTGTTAATACTGTAAGTTCCTCTGTTAAAGGTCTGGATCGGCTACTAAAAGTCTGCGAAGTGTATTCGCAGAAACATGATATTCTTTTTAATGTTACAAACACTAAGGTTATGCAATTTCATCCTAAAAGCTGTAATCAGCCAGCTGATATAAGGTTTAAAATGAATGGTGAAGTAATTGAGGAAGTACAAGAGTTTAAGTATTTGGGTCAAACTATGACTCTAGGAAATTTCGCCGCAAACATTTTCGCCGTAGGAAAATTCGCCGTAAACAGTTTCGCCGTAAACATTTTCGCCGTAAGACAAATTCGCCGTAAGGACATTTCGCCGTAAAATTTTTTAAAAATAATCAATGGATGATAAAGGGTATTATATAAGCATTAAAAAGGCAAGTCTTTATTCAATGGTAAAAGTCAGTGATAAAACTTCTTAAAAATAATGTAATGAGGTCATTTAAAAAGTGTGCAAATTCCAAGCGATGCTGCGTAAATAATTTACTTTTTGCTGCGGATTGTATCGAAGCACTTGTCGCTGAAGTCTTGCATTAATATCGCTACACTTTTTCTTCATCTCTGCTTTGTCTCCTCGATCTGCATCACACTTTTTCTTCTTCGCTAAACTCTCTTCCTTCATCAAATTGGTTATGAGTTTCCAGATACTTGGATGCATGTTAGTAATAGAGCTTTGTATCGCATTGTGGAAGCCTTCTATACTGTTGTTCGTTCTCGGCATATTATTATGAGTTCTTTCGACAACATTCCACAATTCTATAGGAAATGTTGGGTCCAATCTTCGCCTTCGCGCGCCTCGGCCTCGTTCTCCTCCTATATAGTGAGTTTCAAAGTAAGATACAAATTCTTGGGGCAAATCATCATCATCATCATCATCAGTCAATTCAATAAAGCCATGAATAACATCGCTAACTGGAAGAAATGCTAATGGTGTGAAGCATTTAATTTTCGTGTTAAATTCAGCGTCTGTTTGATAGCGCAACTTTAAACCGATATCAACAATTTTGCGATAAATATTCTTTGCCATATGAAATAAACAACCTGTAATAGTTGTTGTTGTGAATATGTTAGAGAAAGCGTTGATAGTTGCTCTCTCGAAGTCAACCATTAAGGTTTCGGGATCCAATGATGGACGTAAGCCCTTTAAGGCAATGAAAAATCTGCTGTACGTTACTTCGGATTTACCGGGAAGCAAAACAAAAAGACGAGGGATGCTAATACTTCTTATTACTATATGTAGCGTGAATAACTGATAATATATATATATCTGGGCTGCATTTAAAAGTACCGTCGCAAGCCCAATCCTTATTATTTTCAAGGTCATCTAACCCCGCTTGCGTGCCAAACACTAAAATTCTCTCTTCATCATCTTCACCACTATCGTATAATAAAAACTGCTCACCATTTTCAAGAAATTTATAATCATCTGGAATTATATATCCACTTCTTCGTTTTGGGATAGCGGGTGCTTGGCTCTTCTTTTGCCTCCAGCCTCTAATATTGCGAGACAAATGTGCTAAAGACGGCATCAGAGATGAAGCGTTGTTATCTAAATTTGATGAAATATCGGCAATTAACGATCGCGCAGAGGTTTGTGAATTAGTAGCTGATGATTTTAAATTCGCCATCGCTTGATAAACTTTAGGTTTCGAGGGTTGAGAAGGATGACAATGCTCACCGAATGTTTTACATATTGATAAATTCTCATTTCCCAGCAAAGTATGCACTCTTGTTTTGCACTCTTTATTCTCACATTTCCAATACGTTTTTCACCGTATTTTCTATCAAGTCGGTAAACGTAGTACGTAGTTCATATCATCTACTAATTTCACACCGCCGCGGCTAGTTTTCAATCTATAGACCATTATAAGGGTTTAGTTAATGCAAATGTTTATCAAAGGAGCCAACAAGCAGAATGTGAACTAGATAGCTTAATTTTAAAGACATTAACTCTCTCTAAATGGTTGATTGGTTTATAAAGTTGCCGAGAGTCTCTATTAATATATATATATATATATATATATAGGCTGACCATATTTCCTTGAGACAAAAACGGGACATTGGGATGGCAAAAAAGGGACGGGGTTATGTAATATTCTGTATTCATGAAAAAGTAAAACATATTGAGCTTACAATTATTCTTCAGTGACAGAACCCATACAAAAATTTAGGTAGACGTAGTACTGTCCCGTTCAAAACGGTACGTATGGTCAGCCTATATATATATATATATAAAAGGAATGTAGGCCATTATAAGGGCTCAGCATTAAACTTTTGTTTTAACTTTTAATTTATTTTATTTACGGCCAATGGTTGATTGGTTGATAAAGTTGCCAAGTGTCTCTAATAAAAAACATTTATATATAAAAGGTATGCAGGCTATTATTATAAGGGTTCAGTTAAACTTTTTTTTAAATTTTAATTTTATTTTATTTACGGCGACAAAAGTGCTTCGATACAATCCGCAGCAAAAAGTAAATTATTTACGCAGCATCGCTTGGAATTTGCACACTTTTTAAATGACCTCATTACATTATTTTTAAGAAGTTTTATCACTGACTTTTACCATTGAATAAAGACTTGCCTTTTTAATGCTTATATAATACCCTTTATCATCCATTGATTATTTTTAAAAAAATTTACGGCGAAATGTCCTTACGGCGAATTTGTCTTACGGCGAATTTGTCTTACGGCGAAAATGTTTACGGCGAAAATGTTTACGGCGAATTTTCCTACGGCGAAAATGTTTACGGCGAATTTTCCGGTTACGCAAACTATTACCAGCTCCTTGAGTGATGACTCGGATATAAGAAAACAATCTCGAAGCCTGTGTGCTAAAGCGAATATGACCATAAGGAACTTTCGATTTTATACAAGTGAAGCTAAAAACACTCTCTTTCGTACTTTCTGCAGTAATATATACGGACAGCAACTGTGGGTAAATTATGAAAAAGGTTCTGGCTTCCCGGAGGTAACAAGACGTGCTCAACACAGTCTAATGCAAAGAATTAAAAAATCAACCAACCCGATTATCCAAGCTATCCATGAGTCCTGCTATTTATCCTCTAAAGTCTAAGCTATGGACTTCTTGGTATGAAAACGTCTGTATGTAGCTCCACTTAACTTCGACATTACAGTATTATTTCTAACCAATTGTATATACTGTATTTCTATCCTTAGTATATGAACTGTCATTGTATTAATAATATTTGTCATATGGACTATAGTATGCCAATAAACCTTTTCATTTTCATTTTCATATAAGTTATATCTATGATGAAAATAACCACGAAGGAAACAGAATGGTGCTCAAGCGCTTTCGTCGTGGTTATTTTCATCATAAATATTATTCACGTGTTACTTTCGTGAAAAAATTTTCATATATATATACACAGTGTGTGTGTGTATATATATATATATATATATATATATATATATATATAGGTATATATATATATATATATATATATATATATATATATATTTTTTTTTTTTTTTTTTTTTTTTTTTCTCCAAACTTTTTGTGTGCTCATAGCCCAAACGTATCCACTAGATGAGAAACTAGCGCACCTGAATTTTTTTTTAAATTAATGAATATTTAGGGTATGCACACGACTGCCATTTTTAATGCCCCGTAATGCTCGGCTCTGACATGGCCTATGTAGCAGACATAACTCGGAACGTAGGAAAAAATTGCGCAATTCGTCCAGTTTCTAATTCCAAATTACGTCCTAATTAACTAATTAATTAAGTTTACAGTTGGCAACTCTTATTTTTTGAATACTACGATTTGGCATCGTATTTCAAATACTAACAGTTTTCCTCAGTTACTCTCCCGGCAAGAATCGGATAGCGTGTATTAAGTGTTCACGCATCACTGGGAATCATTTATCTTAGCTTACTTTTTAATGACTCAGGTGAATATTTAATTAATTAATATTTAATTAATAATTAATTAATAATTAATATTAATATTTAATTAAGGTGAATATATATTCTATAGCGTTATAAATTGCTATGACGCTTAAAGTTACTATATTACTATTGCGTTATTATTTTTGGTTTATGTTGAATAATATTTTTTGATGAAAATTCGTGTACATTAGTGCATGTTTAATGTTAAAGTGTCACTTTAAAAGTCTACATGTTTGAAGTTGCTGTATTTCTACATTATTTCCATAGTAATAAAAAAATGCCAATTTTTGGTTTCTCTTTCTAGGTTGTGATGATGGCAACTGCACTGCGTAAGAAAATAACTATCTACTTGGTTGGCGGCATCATCGAAGCGATTCCTAAGTCCCGTCTGCTTACTGTTAGGCAAGTTCTCCAACGTTATTTTCATCTCGTGAAAATGAGTGAGCCAACTCCTACGAAAAACGAGTGCATCAATATGGTGGTCAAGGAAACCATGGATATCTGGGGAAAGGCCCGCATCCCTACTCGAGAGGAGCGGAATATCAAACGAACCCTGAATGGAATCCTGTCCACTTGGGAGAAGTTGAAAAAAGGGTTCCAACGGGAGACGTAAGCCACAAATACGGAAGGAACAAGAGTTCTCAAACAATCTTCAAAAGCTCTTCAACATTAAGCATCATGATGTGGAAAGACTGATCCGGATAGAGGAAGACCGAATCTTCTTGAAAAACCAAGAGAGGGAACGCAAGTTTCATATGGGACGAGTCGACGAAGCCCAGGATAAGAAAGAAATGAAACAGAAGTATCTTAAGAAGAAGGCCAGAGAACAAAAGGAAGTAGCAGAGAAGCAGACGCGTGAAGAGCAAGATATCGTTCAACTGGAGTCAACCAGCACCTCTGATGATGATGAAGGACCTCGTTCATTTCCAAAGATGCCTCGAGTTGGAATGGATCCGGATTTTCAGGTCCCTGGCCCATCAAATGCAGCTCTTCGTCCTGCATCTCAAACGAAGCCTAAGAACTTCATGTCCCCTTCATGTCTCGCTGTCGCCCTGGATAGAACCAACACCAGCGATCGTGAGACAGTTCACATCGTGGCAACTACTGTGAAAAGCCTTGGAGGGAACATTGATGAACTGTCCATCAGTCGCTCCACATTCATGAGAACCCGTACGCGACATCGCAGTGACCACATCACTTCTGTGAAACAAGCTGTCTCATCTTCTGACGCCAATACTGGAATTGTTGTTCATTGGGACGGGAAACTCCTTCCATTCCTCACAGGAAAAGACTACGTCGATCGTCTCCCAGTACTGATCTCTGGAAGGATGTTTCGTCATCGTCAGAGGAGAACATCCAACTCCTGGGTGTTCCGAAGCTCGCATGTGGAACAGGAATGGCGCAAGCAGACGCCGTGGTTGAGGCCTTGAAGGATTGGATGGTCGAAGACCGAGTCGTCGCCATGTGCTTTGATATGACTGCAAGCAATATGGGTCATATTGGTGGAGCTTGCACTCTGATTGAACAGCGACTGGGAAGAAATTTACTCCACCTTGCTTGCAAACACCATACCTTGGAGGTCGTTCTCAGAGACGTCTTCAAGACAGTTCATGGATCGTCCAGCGGTCCGGAGGTTCTCCTATTTCAATTGTTCCAAAAGAATTGGCAGCGGGTCAATCAAGCAAACTTCAAGACTGGAACGATGGACGACCACGTCAGTGCAGTTTTCAAAGAGAACCCTGAATGAGTACAAGAAGCTCTCGGCTACTACATAAAAGCTCTTGAGTGTACGCAACCCCGCGACGACTACCGCAGACTCCTGGAGCTTAGCGTAGTCTTCCTAGGTGGGACATCTCCCCGAAGGATCCGATTTGGACAGCTTGACCCCATACACCATGCTCGCTGGATGTCAAAGGCAATATACTGTCTCCAAATATTCATGTTTCAACCTCAGTTTAAGGTGTCCCCCAAGGAAGAGAAGTCCATTCGAACCATGGCCCTCTTTGTTGCTCTTATCTACGGACCAGCATGGTTCAAGGCTCCCATAATCTTTGAAGCCCAGAGCAACGATATCTCCTTCCTTAAGAAAATTCAAGAATACAGGAATAAAGTGGATGGAGCAGTTGGAGCGGCAGCTACAAAGGCATTCCA
>JAJOZX010012908.1:55000-65000 GCA_023014485.1 Bathynomus jamesi
ACAAGGTACAGTGCTGGCCCCCCTCCTGTTCATTATCATGCTAACAGATATAGACAGTGGAGTAAACAGCAACAGTATAGTAACATCCTTTGCGGACGATACAAAGATCAGCAGGAAAATCAGCGCTGCAAATGAAGTGGAGGCCTTGCAGAGGGACACGAACAAAATATACACATGGTCAGAAGACAACAATATGACATTTAACACCGAGAAATTTCAGCTCTTGAGATATGGTAGAAAAGAGGAACGTAAACAGACTTGGGGGTAATAATGACTAATAATGCCAAATTCGGGACAAAATCAGATAGCAATAAACAAAGCAAAAAGAGTCGCGGGACAAGTACTAAGAACGTTCAAAAGGAGGGACAAGACAGTAATGATTCCCCTGCTGAGAACACTGATCACACCAAAATTTGAATACTGCTCAGTTTTGACGTCCCCATATAAAAAGGAAGAAATTAATAAACTAGAAGAAACACAGAGACATTTCACAGCCAAGATTGATGGCTGCAAAGAACTCAACTACTGGGAAAGGCTACATAAACTAAATCTCTACTCCCTGGAAAGAAGAAGAGAAAAGTGTATACCATAATCTACATATGGAAAATGATCGAAAAACTGGTACCAAACCTCAAACTAAACCCAATTGCCATCCAAACAACGCTGGAAAACAGGAAGGCAGAATGTGTAGTGTTCCCAAATTAAAGGCCAGACAAGGGACCTCCTCAACACTGAAGGAAAACTAGCTTGGTTGTCAGGGAGCCAAGACTTTTTAACCAGCTTCCTAAGGACCTCAGAAACGTTACAGGGGTCAAAGTTGAAGTCTTCAAGAAAAGATTAGATGCCTGGCTCAGGACGGTACCAAATGAGCGGGTATACTTGGATATGTACGGTGGAGAGAGCAAGAGAGCAACTCGCTCCTCCACCAAGCCAGGACTAGAGGCGGGGCCACCAGCTTGACCTTCGTGTGAAGAAAGACCGATGCACGGAACCTAAACGAGGTGTGTGTGTATATATATGGTTGACAAAATTAAATAGACGTCTTCGGTTTTTCTATAGTTTTTTATTTGATAATGAAAGTTAATAAATGGTAACAGATTTATTGAAGAAAATATTTAGAATCAAGTTGCTTTCCCTTTACGTAAAACTGACACACGTTCTGGCATTCCATGGAAGAGCTTTGCTATTTGTTCTTTGAGGACAATCATCGTATTGTCTATTTACTTTTGTCAACCCTCTGTATGTATGTATGTATGTATGTATGTATGTAGTGCCCAGTTTCTAGATACCACTTTTGTATGCTCCTAATTTGTAATTAGCTGTAGTTATTAATAATTAAATAGCAGTGGTGGGCACCGTTAACCAAAAAGTTCACTTCGTTAACCGCTAATCCGTTAACCAAAAAGTTAACTTCGTTAACCGTTAATCCGTTAATTCGTTAAACATGTAACGGAAGTTACCGATAACCGTTAACGTTAACTTTTATTATAAAAAAAATGAAAAACAATATATATATAATTTAATTTTCCCTCTTCTTCTCGTTCTCCATTTTGTCCATGAGATGCATGTTGCCCTTCATGAAAATTAGCATATCAAAGTTTTCATCAGACAGGGATGATCTCTTGGCCCTCAGGATGTCCTTGCCCATAGAGAACAAACGCTCCACTGCAGCACTGGAGGGGATGGCTGTGTTGAACTTGATGAACAAGTCCACCAAAACTTGCTCACCCAAGAAGGCAGCATCTGTCAGCAAGTCCTTGGAGTTGGTCTCCAGCCAGGTCTTGACCAAGTTCTGGGCCTTGCCCTTGAGTGACCTGTGGCTTCTGCTGCTCTCTTTTGTCTGGATGACAGCACTGAAGAAGTCATCCTCCTCCTCCTCGTTGTTGCTGCCTCCAATGTTGCTGCCCACTTCCTTGGACTGCTGCTTCATGGCCTCCTCGACTGTACCCTCCATGCTTTTCCTCACCCTGGCACCTTGGTGTTGTCATACTTGTCCAACCAGATGAGGCGAAACCTGGGATGGAAGGCAGCAGCCAGCTGGCATTCGTCATCCTCCAGGAGGGGCCCAAACCTTTTGTCGATGCCTGCCAAAAGTGCGTCGACCAAGGCGCTGCAGTAGACGAGGCCCTTGGACTTCAAGTCCTTAAGCCTGAAGATTGTCGCAGCAACTGTTGGCAGCAGAGTCCCAAGGTAGGCTTGTTCCTCCCCCTGGATCTTGTCGAGTGCTTTGGCCACAGGTGACATGATCTGGAAATAAAACAATGGAGAATTAGTAAATTGTAGAAATTCAAATTTGTATTATTCTGCAATATTATTCTGCTGTATTTTACTCAATAATATAACGATAATTGAATGAGCAAAACTAAAACGTATCTACTGGCTGGTGTTAAGAAAAATATATAATAACTTTATTGCAATAAATAAATATAGTTGGAATAATTGTATTCTTAAACGTTTACGTAAACAACGCTATTATTGTATCAAGGTCCTGCATTTAATTGTAACCATAAAAAAAATAAATCGTGGAATTATGGAGATTTTAAAGATGTGGTACCTAGAAGTACCGCCAGGACATAAAGGGTTAAGGTGAAAACGCTCCCATTGTAAGACATCAATTGACTTAATTTATGTCATCAAAGTGATATGAGAATTGAAATCTTACCTGATCAGTTTTATGGTTCTTGAAATGTATCAAGGAGACTACTAATAAGGTACTCACAGACATATTATAAATATACATGACTTACTTGACAACGATTATTTTTAAATATTCACTAGCACAAACATGTTGCGCAAGAGACAGACTGCAAATGAAACGAATGTAGTTATTTGTTGTAATTGTTACATATTATAAATATACATGACTTACTTGACAACGATTATTTTTAAATATTCACTAGCACAAACATGTTGCGCAAGAGACAGGCTGCAAATCTTTCCGCCTGATTTTACAGTCGACCATGTTTTGCTCAAACCAATGCCATAAATAACTACCATATTTGGTAAGACACAAATTGTGGCGACGGAAACAAATATATCGCCTGATTTTTCACTGCGGAAATGGGAATTCGTTCATTACTATTAACAGTGGCGGATTAATTGCGCACCTGCTCAGCACTGAAAATAATAGAAACTTTTAAACGTTTATTTATGAATTTTTTGGGTTAACGGACTTGAGTTAACGGAAGTTAAATGTAACGGAAGTTAATTAGTCCGATAATGATTTTCAAAGTTAACTTAAAAGTTAAATCGTTAACGAAAAAGTTAACTTCGTTAATTAACGATTAACGGATTAACGGTTTGTGCCCAGCTTTGTTAAATAGGCTGACAAAGTAATTATTTAACTGTTTAATATTTGGAGTCACCAATGAATGATCTTTCGATCAAAACGAGGAAAAAAGATAGACTTGGGCTTTTTTCTTTAATTAACAAACAAATAGTACGATACTTATACCGAAGGCATAAAATATAAAACAAATTACAAATGGTTTGTTATATTATGAATTAATTGTTAGTGTTAGAAACAGTGGATAATGAATTACATTATAAAGAACAATACTGAAATAACATTTGTTAGTTGAATAAATAACAGACGAAGTTCGTATACACAGACAGACAAGAGAAAACCAAATTGTATAGCGAGCGATGGAGTCCTTTATACGGGGTTTTAGGCTATGGCAAACGAGAGCATATAACTTAGGTGGAAGATGGCACGGTATCTTGGCAGAGGCAGAGGTAAGCATATAAAGATAATTACAATCACTGAGTTAAGGTATGCACAGACAGCAAGAAGACTGTAAACGAGAAAAATTTCTACCACGGAATATTTACACACGCGTTGAATTACACTAACAGTACTTTAGAAATGATGTGGGCTATGTGAGTCTATGCAGAGGAAAATGACATGGAAGTTAAGTTAGCAAAATTGCAAGATAGGCCTATGCCTGATGGTTTTTTTTTTTTTTTTTGCACCGAGCGTGAAGGTGGATTGAATTTAAAATTCATCCGTTAATTCTTGAGGAGTATGAGTTCGTTACATTTTTCTGAGGTGTCCAGGGGTATCGTGAAACGCTAACTGAAGGTTGACCTCAGGGGTCAAGCTTTGGTGAAAAACTTTGAAGAGGAAACAAGGACGTCTTTGACTGAACCTGACGTGGGTGCTTAGAAAGACTTCGTCAGAAACAGCTTTCTGCTGATAACGAGACTATTTTTGAAGTCTATAAATGACCTGTGATGTAAACCATACGTCTGAGTCTCTTGAGAATCTTGTACCAACCTGTATATACTTCGTTAAAATGATCTCTTCACATGACCTTATTTACGAATTTGAGAAAGTTATCACAACTGTAGGTCTAAAGCGGAAACGTTTACGAACGCCTGTATATATATCGGAGAAGTCTGTCCGCTAACTATATCTATACTCCATTTCATCGACAGTTACCACAACTGCATTAATGCCCAATTTCATCGACGGAGTATTCCTACGATAGCCGTTTCCTCGACAAACAGTCCTCAATGAAATTATCGATCCACTGTCATTTCGATCAAATTCCGTTTTGAGTTGTCGATAGAATGTCTTGTCGGCGAAACGCCGTTAATCCGCTTTTGTCGAGGATCTGGATAGAAGATGCTATCGATGTTTTGGGGAGACGGAACATTCTTGTCGACTGAGCACCATACGCGGAAATCCAAACTCTCTACTTGTCGGAGTTTCGTTCGTCGAGTGTTTTCCAAGTAGATCAGATGTCGTTAGAATGAAAAGAACAGTTCAAGCGAGATGTGACGTTACAAGGATCAGATAATTTCGATTTACAGGTACCAAAAAAACAGAGCGAAAACGAGGTCTTGTTACCCGGGCAAAATCCAGTACAGAGACAGAGAAATGTGACGTCTCAGTGAAGTCTGACGCAGGAACTTGATATTGACAATACCATGAGGGTGACTCTAGCAGGAAACTCTAAAAGTTTTTTATCCAATGATGGCTCTGTCATGAATTTTTTTTTTAGCAAGATATAAAGAAACATAAAAATCCAAAGGATGAGATGAAAGATGGAGCTCCTTAATGAGGAATTTTGTAAGTTATGCAAACTTTCGGAGTGGCACTATAATATTGGAAATTTTTACTTATTTATAGTACAAATTTATATTAAGCACATTGTACACTTATTATTACTAATGCAGTACAATGCTATGAGTATACAATGCAAGACTTAATACAAGATTATATACGAGATCCAATCAGTGGCGGATTATCACGGAGGCTAATTGAAGCTGAAGCCTCAGGCTTCCGTGCTTGAAGGGCCCCCCCAATCAACTGAGTTTCGATGATATAATTCGAGATTTCGCAAACTTCTCTGATTAAATATGACAGAGTACACAAACTGACAAATTCCCTGTTTTATTTTATGTTTTATAGGCCCTAAAGTAAAGTTTGTTTAATATTGTTTAGTTTTAGCAAACGACAAAATACTCTGTGTTAAGGTTCTTTTAAGTTTGTTTCTCAATTAGCCTGAGCACCGTACATATAATTCGTGTAAATGTACTATGTACTGTACATGTACATGTATTGTTAATAAAACGCTATAGAAAAGGGCCCCCATATTCTTCATTGTCCCGGGGCCCAGAGGTGTCTTAATCCGCCTCTGGATCAAATTATTATCGAAACCCATAAATAATAACATTTTATACTTTAATGATATGTATGTGGAGTTAGATTACGCAAGGTACCTAATTTTAATCATAATTAGTTAGGATTATTATAATGATTTATAACCTAATTAATTTATGACGTAAAATGATGAATGAATATATATATATATATATATTTTTTTTTTTTAATTGGGGTTGTTTAACCTCCTTCGCAACATCTAAGGTCATATGACGGAGGGGACCTACAGCTTTACGTGGGATCCGAACCACGGGTCGCTACATAATCTAGGCGTGGAGGACGGTCTCCCGTCCAACTACTACCCAGACCCAATGTCGCTTAACTTCGCTGATCTCCGGAAAGCGGTGTTACGTCATTGGCCACGACGTAGCCCATATATATATATATATATATATGATACAAACCCAACCCACATGGAAAAAGAAAAATTATTCCAAGGCCTTTAGTGTATTGAGAAGTACACCTCGTCAGGGAAATTTCCATGACGAGGTGTACTTCTGAATACACGAAAGGCCTTGGAATAATTTTTATTTTTCCTTGTGGGTTTGCATCATTCATTCATTTCACGTGTTTAATTGTGAAATTCATCCCATATATACCTTTGGTTTGGTTAACCTTTGGTTAGATTCCGCTCGAATTGTTCATTCTGACAAAGGTCAAGCTTTTCACTCCACCTTAGACCTACAGTTTAACGTGGAATCCGAACCACGCCCCATCAGCAGCCCAGCGTCTTAACCACTAGGCCTCCTAGGGTACCCATTTATCTACCAACCACTTTTCTTTATTGTGTGGAAGGATGAACAGCTGGGTTTTGCTGCGCGCCGGCTGCCGTCGGGTCTCGAACCCGGGGCCGATGGATTCGTAGTCAGCGACGCTAACTACTACACCACCGAGGCGCATATATATATATATATACTGTGCGTATACACACACACACACACACACACACACACATATATATATATATATATATATATATATATATATATATATATATATATATATATATATATATGTATGGAAATGAACTCAGAATGGTTCCCTGAGGTTTTTATGATACACACAGACCGTGCATAGAACAGGAACTCTTCTATGAAAATTAAATCCACTATAGTCCGAATAAGTAATGGTAAATGACAAACACTATAGTTTTTTCTTTTTCATGATGTTAGCCCGACGTGGGCAACGGGTCACTCGCAAAGAGGTCCCAAAAACACAGCATCCCTCACCAGCTATCTGCAAAGCAGATAGGATCCAGCTTTGGGACAGGATTCCCATCATGAAACGAACATGTTATGTGCCTTGAAAAGTGGACGCTCAATTCTGCCAGTTGAGGTTTAAGTTTTGGTTTTTGGCTAAAAATATAATAGTTACCCCTGTTTCTTTGATGTATTCAATCTGACGTGAAGGCAGCGAGTCTTTTGCTTATATTGAGTTCTAAATGTAGCGGGGCTAGGCTGCTTTAAACCCTAGATCCTGTCCCAAAGCTGGATCCTATCTGCTTTGCAGATAGATGGTGAGGGAAGCTGTGTTTTTGGGACCTCTTTGCGAGTGACCCGTTGCCCACGTCGGGCTAATATCATGAAAAAGGAAAACTATAGTGTTTGTCATTTACCATTACTTATTCGGACTATAGTGGATTTAATTTTCCTAGAAGAGTTCCTTGTTCCATGCACGGTCTGTGTGTATCATATATATATATATATATATATATATATATATATATATATATATATATATATGTTTCCTGGTTTCTCTGGGGGAACTTTGAATGGTTATTATCACCGTGGATTCTAACCCTTTTGGCCACAGTTGGTTGGGTTCCTTTCAAGATTTCATTTGATTGGTTACCCCTTTTTACCATAAAGTTACCATTACAGCTGAAACCAATTGATGAGTGAAGTCGACATAAACTATTTTGGTGCAAATCTTTAACAATTTTATTACGTCAATGAAAGACGAGTATAAGAAATAATTTAATAATAGTTCACGATAATAAAATTCAAAATAGACACATTCTCACCAATTTGCAACAATATTTCAAAACAATTTTTAATAATTTTCACAATTTTCCTTCAAGGAATAATTTCAAGACAGACTATTTAATATTTAAATAAATTTCAGCACAATTACAAAGTCAGACATTGCATGCGAACAACTTCTGCCAATAATGTCCTCTGACAGTGTCTTGATTACTCGATATGATTACTTTGAACTCAATGATTAAACACGCAAGTCACACAATGGAGAGGCATTTTAAGTCCAATTTATTTCCTCAGGATTCCTCGAAGAGAAGCTTTTCACATCTTAAATACTTATTACAAATGTGGGTGAATTATATTACGAAGTACAACTTACAAGGAGGAACTAATTTATGTTAAACGCTTTACCACCGAAAGGGATAAATTAGTAACGCTTCAATACACGCTTTTATAATTAAACCCTACAAAATATTTCCGACGGTAAAGGGTTAACAAATCACTACATTAGATTTCGGCAGTTCAGACGAAAACACTACCGTAATTGGTACGTCTTAAAATGAGGGGAAGGAATCCTTTCAAACCAATGTAAGTCCCTTTTAAAACTGTTTCATCAACAATTTGGTTCGAAAATTGTTGAAGATTTCGTAAAGTAGGAATAATTTTGTGTCTCGCAAACCACGTGAACAGTTTGGCACATTCTTTAAATGTAAAATTCGTTACCTTTTTATAATAGAAGCCTTGAATGGGTTACCACTCTTTAAGTTATGCTAAGATTAATATAAAATAAATATAAAATCAATATACTGTATATATTTTATATAAAATACGACAATATAAAGAGTCTTATATTTTTATGACATTTATTATATCTTACGAAATAAAGAATTTTTAATCGTTAAAATTTAATTCAAATAAAATAAAAAATTAAAATTAAAATAAAATAAACAAAATTTCAAAAAAAAAGTATTATTATTATTAAAATTACAATTAAATAGCGTAAATTCGTATGTTCTATACAAAAAAATTAATTTTTCTTTGTTCGACCTATGGGTGGATATATATATATATATATATATATATATATATATATATATATATATATATATATATGAAAATTAATACAATCGGTGGTGTAGTGGTTAGCATTGCTGACTGACTACGAATCCATCGTCCCCGGGATCGAGAACCAGTGACGGCAGGCGGCTCGCAGCAAAACCCAGCTGTTTATCCTTATCCTTCCACACAATAAAAATTGGTTGGTAGATAAATGGATGCCCTGGGTAGCCTAGTTGTTAAGACGCTGAGCTACTGCTGATTGAGAGGTCGTGAGATCGAGTCTGGGCGAGGACTTTGTAATTTTTGACCGCCCGTGGTGGGGCGTGTGGTTCGGATTCCGCGTTAAGATGGAGTGACAAACTTGACCTTCGTCAGAATGAACAATTCGGGTGGAAGCAAAACTAAGGTTAACCAAGGTTATATATTATATACAGAAGACTGACAAAACTAAATAGACACCTGGGTTGTTGTTTTTTTTTATTATAGTTTTTAATTTGATAATAAAAGTTAATAAATAAATAATAATAGATTTATTGAATGAATATATTTAAAATTGTGTTTCTTTCCCCTTTTCCATCATGCGAAGGTGACACAACACGTTCATGCAAAGGTGACACAACACGTTCTGGCATTCCACTGATGAACTTTGTCATTCGTTCTTGAAGACAATCATTGTGGTGTCTATTTACTTCTGTCAACTTTCTGTATATTTATGAACAACTCAATATATCACATGCAGCATAAACACCTTTCACGGCGGTAGACCCAAGTTGAATACTCGCGACATTGAGAGAGTTGGCAGACACACATACGCATGACTGACATCCAATTACAGAAAACACGCTCAGACACTCGTCTACGTTGTTAATAGGCAAGATAAGTGGCTTATAGAAATGTATAATATAATGTGGGTATTCCTTACTACATTTTAGCTATGCAATTCCTATGCGAAGGACGTAATATAGGATGAATCCTCGGTACGGTGGCTTTGGCAGGCTATGGAGAAATGACGCAAAGACGAATGGTGACATCTCGTATATAATAAATAAATGAATAATTCCTTAACAAAATGCATGGCGTAAATTAGATTAGTAGATTATTATTCATGTTATTTCCAGCTGTCTTCAAATGCGTAAGTGTACCCATGGTGTGAATGAACTCTGAATGTATTCTTTTCAGTATACTTTTTCCGACTTTTCTATAAATCTTCTTTCATCACTATTTTCTGTCAGCAGTGGCTGACGGAGGAGGGAGAGAGCCCCGTCTGTTCTATACTTTACTATTACTACGTTTC
>JAJOZX010012908.1:70000-96179 GCA_023014485.1 Bathynomus jamesi
CATAAATTCAAGGGTTTGTCCACTAGGCGGGTCATGGCTAACCAAGATGTTATAAAATTTTTGTTTTTCGCTGTTACATTAATTTTCACGATATCGCTCATCCATCCATAGTTATAGATCCATCTTCATGTTTAAAGGTGCTGACTGCTGCTGACGATACGCTCCTTCTTGAACGTCTCATGGCTACTTCTCCTTAGAGACATCTTAAAGGCAAAATAACAATTGCAAATCCTGAAGTAAACAATATTAACATTAAAAATATTGCCTTCGCCAAAATCAACCAGACTTGAGTTTTTTGGACAATTTCAGATTAACCCTTTAGTGCCCTTTGGTAGAATTTCCTACCGCCAAAATTGTTTGTCATTATTCCATCACTTTTTCTTGTATTCACGTGATCTTCGGTATGAGTCATTGATATGACGCAATTCTGCCAACGGGGCACTAATGGGTTAACACCAAAGCGTCTTCACACTGTAGACTCCTCGTCCCCTTCCGCTTATATCTTCCACAGTAGTACTGCGTCTCAGTTATTTCGAGAGTGGAACTGGGTTCGTCTCTCACCCTTGACGTCACGGATGGAGTTTGGCCGACAATCATATACTCTCTGATTGCCCGGGCTCAGCTGGCTCTCTAGGGAGTTCACCCTACCTGTATGTGGGTTAGATATGAGTAACGGATGTTACCTGTTAGTATCTTACTCTCCCTGAGGAAGGAGACTGGGAAAAAATTCTAAATTCTGTACGGTTTATGAGAGATTTCAATTCTTGCAAATTGGAATATTTGTATTCAGTGGTTAGCGGGTACCCTCAAAACATTTGAGCTTTAAAGAGACCAAAAGGATGTCAATGTCACTCGTAACGAGATAGAATAAAAATCTCGCTGAACTTCATAGAGTGGTACACAACTTTTGGTTCCGACTGTGTATTAGATAAAGAATCCAGTCTGGCCAAATGACCATCATTTTTCAGTGGTCGCGATCATAGACAAATATTCCAAGCTGGGAATCGAAGTTTATAAACTAATACTTATTCTATTGATACCTGAATTTCCAATCATTACTGCAATATATATATATATATATATATATATATTACTCATTTGACCTCTTTGAATGAATGATAACGCGAGATGAAATTGAGGTAAGTATAGAGAAAGGTGGAGAAAGAATCAATCTTGATTTCAAATTCATCTGTTTAGATCACGCTATAGTGAAACTGCAATGTAGGTACTGTTCAGTATAAAGCACATTCCTACTGTTTTTATTTTTAGTGTGTGTGTGTGTGTGTGTGTGTGAATTTCATGCATGTGTACGCAAAATCTATCATTCATTATAAAACGGCTTCATCGATGTTTTTAAAGTTAAGCCCATGAAAATATTGTCATGGAAGGAATTATTCCCATTACACTCTTAAAAAAAAAATGGTCTACTCTATCTACTTCAGGACGCAAAGTTAAAAAAACGAAAGGACCAAATGTACTCCGAATATAAAGTAAGTACTTCAAGAGTAACCTTGGTAAGCCTAAAAGTACACTTTAATCCCTGGGGCTGTACTTTTTGCATTTTACATCTAGTTTGGAAGGACTTCGCTTGTCAAGGATGGAACCGCTTCATCTACTCTCTATCTACTTTCATTCTATGATCAATGTACTCTAGAAATATATATATATATATATATATATATATATATATATATATATATATATATATATATATATATATATATATATATATATATTATATCTTCTATTTGAGAATACATTGTCTTTCTTTTAAATTTATTTTACTGTCCGTCATAAAGCGGACGCAGCGGACAGCTTTTAAAGTGTTCTGTCATTGTCTTAGTAAAATTTTAATAAAAAAATAGCACCAGCTGAATTGTAGTCACTGGAAGTAGACGTTCTATCGCAATTATAGCTTCTAAATTTAAAAATAAACTGGATTCCCTGACTCGCATAACAAGACGTTATTTATGTTCGTTTCAATGAGCTTCTCTCCGACGTTGCAAAATAAATGAAATGACAGTTTTCGCCAGACATGAGCTGTTGTTAGCTTTGCTATGTGACAGATCAGCGGATCTTTTGTTGATTGCCAACTTATATAATTATGATACTTATGTTTTAAATCTAAGGAAAATTTCCATCATTTTTCGTGGTTCGAAACGCTCAAAATCAATTTACTTTTAACTAAACGTAAATCATTGTTGTTGTTGTTTGACGACGTTGTTTAACTCCCTTCACAACATCTGAGGTTATACGACGAAGGAGATCTACAGCTTTACGTGAGATCCGAACAACGGGTCGCTACATAATCTGGATGTAGAGGACAGTCTCTCATACAGTTACAACCCAGACCTAATGTTGCTTAAGTTCGATGATCAACGGTAAGCGATGTTACGGCACTGATCACGACGACGTGACGTCTTAAATAACTGCCACGTAAAAACGAAACGTTAGACGTTTCTCGCGGAAATCTCACAAAAAAAAAGGCACAGTTTCGGCAAACATCTTGCCTAGAAACATAAAATTTCTTAAAAACATAAAAAAAATTAATAATTGGCAACATTCTTTTTTATTCTTTGGAATATTTTATTCATTTGGTAACAATAATAAAAGTAAACAACAAAACCCACTCATTACCAATTAATAATTTTTTTTATGACCTTTAAAAATTTTATATTTCTGGGCAAACTTTTTTTTATGGAACTACAAAGGCTTAATTCGAGATTTCTATGACTCCAAATTTATTTATTTATTTATTTACATATTTATTTATTTCCGGTATTCCTTCATAAACATTTTGTATTTTTGATAATAATATTTTAAAACGTAATTTCACCTTTATCTGGACCATTCTCTTCTTAGATCACGTGATCTAATTCATCTTTCATTTGCAAGCAGTTGTTTCCTGACGATTCTGAGAACTTTTTTTCCAGATTTCAAGAATTACTTTCAGTTATGTAACATTAGTTTGGGATGCAGAGCAACGACCATCGTAAAAGGAACGTGATGGAATTTGAATGTTATGCACAAAAGCGCTTGCCACTTTTTATATCCTACTTCTGCTATAGATTTTATTTTATTTACTTTTTATGAATGCGAGGAGTGAATTTTGATTGGTTAATAAAACACGAGGAATATGACAAAGCATTATTATATACTTACGTACTTACTTTGAGTTACTTTGTGTGGGTTCGAACGACGGTTCAGGATCGACCTGCAGTCGACCCCTCTGCAGCATCCCGCCTCATTTTCGGGATATATATATATATATATATACACACACACACCTTTGGTTAGCGTCCGCCCGAATTGTTCATTCTGACGAAGGTCAAGCTTTTCACTCCACCTTAGACCTACAGTTTTTTAACGTGGAATCCGAACCACGCCCCATCAGCAGCCCAGCGTCTTAATCACTAGGCCACTTAGGGTACCCATTTATCTACCAACCACTTTCTTTATTGTGTGGAAGGATGAACAGCTGGGTTTTGCTGCACGCCGGCTGCCGTCGGGTCTCGAACCCGGGGCCAATGGATTCGTAGTCAGCGACGCTAACCACTATACCATATATATATATATATATATATGCTTACCTGACACAAGGAATTAGGGGATAACATGATCAAGAAGGTGGTTCTTCCAAGGCGAAGTTTACATTGTTGTTCTCTTCCGATGCTGACCCCTGCGATTACCCCAAATGTAGGTAACTCGAGTGTGTGTGTGTGTGTGTGTGTGTGTGTGTGTGTGTGTGTATGAATCCTTTCCCATACAAAAATGACTAAATACATTTATTAGATTAAATACAATTTCTTTATAAAAAAAAATATTTCTCGTTATTATAAAAGAAAAAAAGAAAAAAAAAGAAAAATTCACTCGTTTTGCAAAATCCAAAAAGATAAAAAAACTTAAATATTTTTCTTATATTTCATTTGATGATCGATTTCATGGCGACGAATCGTGAAATTGTAGCAAATTTCGATAATTTTATGGAATAACGTCAATTTCGAATCGTGGCTCCGCCTCATAATTCTTATATTTACTATTTAACAAAACCTCGGATCGCGTCTACATTCGATAAAAACATCATGAACGGAATTACGTCTGAATTCGTTGAAATTCCACTATGAAATTACGTTCGTGAAAGAATTTAAGGATTTTTTTTTTCCTACTGTTTATATCGAGGGTTGACAAAAGTAAATAGACACCACGATCATTGTCCTCAAGAACCAAATGTCAAAGCTGAACAATGGAATGCCGGGGCGTGTTGTTGTGTCACCTTTACGTAATACAAGTGGGAAATGAACACGATTCTAAATATATTCATTCAATAACTGTTATTATTTATTCAATTTTATTATCAAATCCAAAACTATAATAATAATAAATAATAATAATAATAATAATAAATAATAATAATATAATAATAAATAAATAAAAAAAGAGACGGTGTCTATTTTTTTTTGTCAACCCTACTTTCCCGATAGCTGTCATGCGAAAATTATTTTTAAGTACAGATAGAATTCAAGATGCGTACATTTTGATTCTCTGCGCATGACTGTGTAACCTACTTGACATAAGATATATATATATATATATAGATAGATAGATAGATAGACTTTAAACTGTACCCCTTTCGTCTTGTGATTTGTTGTGCGCATTTCTTAAAATAGAAAAGGAAAAAGTATGATAACCAAATTCATAGTTTTAGTTTGTCAACACATTTACCATCACACACACACACACACACACACACACACACACATGCGTGTGATGGTAAATGTCAACACATTGACCATCACACGCATGTTTATGTCATTTCAGGGTTGGAAAAGTTACAGTTATTTGCCTGTAAAAATAATGGGTTTAAGTTAAAATTTACCATACCGAGAAATTATTTATTTAATGGAACCAGTGACAGTCCCCTTTTATTATTATTATTATTATTATTATAATAATGGTAGCCAATCTAAATGCATAATTTAACTAATCATTTGGGATTGGTTGCCAAATTTCAACTGCGTACTTGGTTGTTGTAGCCCGAATAATGTTTTGTACGTCACGTAACAGAAAGCTTTGTTTTTAATTAATATTTCTTTCTAAGGTAATATTTCATCAGTTTCCCTTCCTTTAACGTAAAATCAGCTCTGTTGCGAAATTCGTACGTCTGGCAGACGCATTTGTTTACTTGGTGCGTACATCTGAGAATAATTTGAATGCAAAATGTGAGATTAAATTCAAGTATTATTGGTCAATTCGATCACGTGCTTATTGCGCATACCTACCACGTATACGTTTTCCCCAAAGAGGGCATTTAAATGAATGAATATTAATATTCGAAAACAATATGGCAGCAATCTTTGCCTTTTACTTGAAGAGCATTTATAATTTATTGCTTGCTGTTTGCTTTTAAAAATGCAACAAGTTATCTCGTTTTACAGTAATATTATGCATATTCTCCCCTTGAAAGACCGTTACTGACAATTAATATCGCCTTTGACGAAGAAATTATTTACATAAATGGGTGAAATATACAGGGTGATTACAAATGATCTTCCCGATTTTAAACATTTATTATGAAAAAACAAAGAAAGCTACAGCGAAAGGCAAGATATACAAATAAAGAAGAACTCAAAAAGTTTTGTTTACGAGCTATTGAAGTTCAATATGAGTTCCTTTTGTGGTTCTGCAGACGTCAAAGCGGTATTCTGTTTCCCTCCGTACATATTGTAGCATATCATACTGAACTTTTCTAACAGCCTCACGTATCCTTTCCTTCAAATGTTCCAAAAGCTGTTTTTATCTTTAGTGAGTCATGGAAATAGGTTTCTTTTTTACTAATTTACATCATACGCTTCGATCCACAGTTTACACCTTTGTTTAGGTTCAGTCGAAGCAAGCCAATTCCCAATGTTATCACTCAGCCATCACCAACTCGCATTTTTTCCAATTTTACATTTTTTTGTGGTGGTTGGGGTATATTTGAGGGAACAGATAATGTCTGTCTCTCGTATATAACTTGTCTCTTTTTTACTATTTGTAAAGGATATCATCTATTTCGGAGAGGAGAACAACGAGTGACGTTTTTGGCTATACTGTACATATCCAGTAAATGAAAAGAAGTCCACAAGTACTACCGCCTTACTCCTATACCTGTAACCTATGCGGCAGAGTGAAATCAACATGTCTCATAGGTTCACTCCAGCCGTGAAGCAGTTGTTTTCTTTCACACAGTAACTGGTTGTAGTATATAGATGTAGTTTTGTTCTGAAAGTAAACATAGTCTCACATAATCCATTTGGCTTATCTCCTTCTACGATGATTACAAGATGAGCGGCCTTATTATAATACCACTTCCATAGGCGAATCCAGCGGGGATTTGGGTGGCAGGGGGCTTAATTGAAGCAACGTGGACATAAGCATTCAAACGTTTCATCTAATTTTATTTAACCAGGATGTATGGAGCCTCCAACTTAAGCCCAGTTGCTTCAATTAAGCCCCCTTGTTCCCCCCCCCCTTCTGGATCCGTCTATAACCATTTCACAGCTATGTTAAGTTCTCATCCTCTGTATAATAATCACGAGCACTTCGTCCCTGTTTTGTCAACTCATTGTCGCTTCTAAAGGAGTAACCAAGTAATTGAACGCACCTTACAGTATCGACTACCAGTAAGCGAATTTCCTTCAAAGCTGACAATTGTCTGTACTCTAATTGTATGTAAAGACTTTGAGGTTCTCTCCTTCAGGAAGACTTTCTACGAATCCCATAACTATCGTCATTTACTCCAATTTTTTTTCTTTGTCTTTTCTTACCCTATTTAACCTAACTTTACCTAACCTAACCTTAGCTAATTTAACCTAACTTTACCTAACCTAACCTTAGCTAATTTAACCTAACTTCATCTAACCTAACCTTAACTAATTTAACCTAACACAGCCTAGCCTAACTTAACTATATCGTAACATTTACAAAGCCTATTATTAGAAATTTCTTGGCAAAAATCGAATACAATTTTTATGGTCACCATTTCAAGTGTGTATTCCCCCCCCCCCGCATGTAAATGCCTTAAACTGTGATATTCCCCCTGTACATGCCATAAAGTGTGATATTCCCCCTGTACATGCCATAAAGTGTGATATTCCTTTCTGTAAACGCCCTGAGGCGTGATATTCTCCCCCCCCTTCATGTAAATATCTTAATTAATTAATTAAAGTGTAATATTTTCCTTGTAAATACCTTAAAGTGTGATATTCCCCTGAAAATGCCTTAAAAAGATACCATATAAGATCACATTTTTATGTAAAATGATTTTCTTTAAAATGCAATTCACACAATTACAGGATTTACAGGACAAATACACATCATTATTGTGCTTACTCCAAAGTTAATTTCATGACAGGTCTAAAAACTTACCGTATTTCCCGGCGTATAACAAGCACTTTTTTACCCCCCAAAATACTCCAAAAATCACCGTGCGTTAAAATTAACTCGTTAAAATTGTACGTTTGAAGTGAGGTAGGAGGTATATTTTTTCCTAAATTTTTATTTTCCTAAATTTTCTCTTCAAAATTAAATTAGGGTGCGCGTTATACGCCGGGAAATACGGTACCTTGTTATCAATCACATTCGGATGAACTACAAACCAATTATTTATCGAAACGACTTCACATACGCGGGAATTTTGAAACAAGTAAATGGTACTGATGTAACGACACTTCCTCTGTATTGTCAATTAGGCATTTAATGAATAAATGAACCTCTTCAGTACTATTTCTTACATAGGTCAAAACTGCAATGTCCACCCTTAAAATCAAATAATGCCAATTAGATACTATCCCTTATGCAATATTCAAGTACTGTTTGTATTTTTTATCTCTTCCTTTATCAGTATTGTTGATTTCATACCTCAGTGAAGAGTTTGTCCAATATTCAAATCAAAAGATCAATCACTACCTTCTAATTAGAATTATCGACTTGTATCTGTTTTACTTGTGTACATTAAGAAATAATGGTGACACCTCTCGAAAGCTTTCAATACAATTTCACATTATATTTACTGCTAAACCATCTTCTATTGCTTATGTTAGTTGCATTAAAAGGGATACCCCAGGATACCCCTTTAGAAGTGTGTATATATATATATATATATATATATATATATATATATATATAGAGAGAGAGAGAGAGAGAGAGAGAGAGAGAGAGAGAGAGAGAGAGAGAGAGAGAGAGAGAGAGAGAGAGAGTACTCCAAGTGAGTATTTTGGTTTCTATTCTGTTTCTTGTCTGTATGTAAATGTCATGACTCAGTTAATGTTGGAAAGGTATTGAAAATGCGGATAATATTTCTTTGGTATATTCAAACAATGAAACAGTAAATAGAGACATTACGGTAAATTATGAGTGGCTGAAAAATAATATAGCATCTTTGAATAAAAACACGTTTTGTAAATCATTGAAAATAAAAATAGTACCAGATTTCAGTACAATTGTTGACTTACATATATATATATATATATATATATATATATATATATATATATCGCGTGTCAGTGCAGTAAAAAAAATTAGGAATCGTGCTCGATAAGAAAATGGGGGTCCGGTAGCTCAGTGGTTACTTTGGCGAACTCTAAGGAATGAGCCTCTGGTTCACTCCCACCTGCTGGCTCCTGGGTTGGGTTCAGTTCACCCCTTACCCTATTAATGCTAAGGCTAAATGTGACCCTTGGGGTACACCCATTCGCACGTCGTGGGGAACTGAACTTCCTGGCTTGATGACATATACACTAAGCGTTCCAACATCCTCAAAAAGTAAATCACAAATTCTCCAAATTCTTTTGTCCTAACAAAATTAAATTTTATACCAACGTTTCCAATGACCAGTGCCTGTAGCTCAGTTGGTAACGCTCTTTCCTTATAAGCCAAGTAAAGACACTGAAGGCGGGGGTTCGACTCGCAATGGTGTTCGTAAATAACCCCTCGAAATCTTGTCAATCAGACGTGACGTCAACAAAATGGCGTGGAGCTTGGGGACTCGGGGAGCTTTGGGACTCGGGGACAGGGGCGACCTGAGGGGCGTACCTAAAGTATTTGGCACCCGGGGAAGAGACTTCCTTTGGCACCCCCCCATAAATAATTTTAAAATTTAAACACACGGAAAAATATATTATGTTTGCGAGATTTTTAAACAGTACAGTACTGTCATAACCAAATTGGAAATAAGAAAAATGCAGGACATTAAAAATTCAATGAAGAGGTAAAACTGCATTTTATTTTATACAAAAAACACAGGAAATCCAGTCTCAACGCTCAGCCTATTCTTCAAGGGTAAATAGAGAGGATTCACAGTCTCTGCTTTCGAGCCTTAATTTCTGCAAATTGATCAATGACCTCATCAAAATTCACCTTCTTTGCATATTCATGTTCAAATGAAAGTAAAGCCAGATTTGTCAATCTTGTCTGACTCATGGTCGAGCGAAAGAAATTTTTTATCAATTTCAATTTGGAAAAACTTCTTTCACATGAAGCAATAGACACACAGACATAATAAACTCCAGAAACTGCAATGCTGTCCATTTCCTTACCTATTCAACGCCGATTTTGGCAGCTTCCAAATGCCTCCGAAGTCGTCCAATTTCCACACTGATATCTTCATCAGAGAATTCATCGAAAATCTGAGTCAAATTTGGAATATACTTCCGAAGTTCTTCTTCTGTCGCAACAACCAAAGTGTTTGGTTGAATAACAGCGAAGATTGACAGAATTTGATCCATTGCCTTAGAACGAATCTCCAATTCTTGATGAAAGCGATCAAGGCATTCAAACATAGCCCTTTTTACTTCCTCTGTCAATGTGAGACCAGCATCCTTTGCCATCTCTCCTGACATCCTTTTTCGGAGCTTTACTCTCCCTCTTCTCTCCATAGAAATGTCCATTTCCTCACACTTTGTAGTTGCATAATGAATGGCTCTCTCCACACTTTCATTGCGCTGATCTTCAAGAAACAGTTTTAGAGCTTGGAGCTTCACAATGCACTTTTCAAGGCTGATTCCAACTGTTTGCAAATACTTTTGTGTGAGATTAATTTCTTCCAGGACTTCACACCAGAAAGAAAGGTAACTCAAAAAGAGAAATCACATACAGCAGACAGCAAGATAACTAAATAACAAATAACTAGACCACTGACAAAATAAAAATTAACATTATATCCAGTAAATAAGAAGTAAAAAAAATTATTACAACAGAAAAGCTTCAAACAAGTGGTTCTCAAACTTTTTCCAACCAGATTCCCATTGAGTTATCAGATTATCAACCCATACAAGCAGAGACAATTAATTATCATTATTATTATCATTATTAATTATCATTAATTATCATTTATAAACACTTAAACATCACTATGATACCACATTGTCAAAAATTACTGGACACTGGTATAAGTACCATGATATTGTTATAAACACCAGCACTTTATGCTTTATCATAATTATTTAATGAAACATACCTCATGTATGTGGAGTCATAGTGTCAAGTGAACAAGATTTGGAATGTCAGTTGCAGCCAGCTGGCTATGCTCAACAAACTGATGACTAAAACGTCAACAAACGTTCGCCTTTCGATGTAATTTTTATCAAATATTTAATTTTTCGTTTGTAAATTTTGCATTGCCAATAAAAATAAAAATTTATTTTATAGTGGAAATTAACATTAAGCTGTTGTGATAGTTTGAACATTTTTAAATGTTTCTTCTTACTTTGGCGAATTTTTCATTTGGTTTGAAAACTCTAAAACGTCAACAAACGTTCGCCTTTCGATGTAATTTTTATCAAATATTTAATTTTTCGTTTGTAAATTTTGCATTGCCAATAAAAATAAAAATTTATTTTATAGTGGAAATTAACATTAAGCTGTTGTGATAGTTTGAACATTTTTAAATGTTTTTTCTTACTTTGGCGAATTTTTCATTTGGTTTGAAAACTTGTACTGGTATTTCAACTCTCCCGATGGCACCCCCCCTCCTGGCTGTCACCCGGGGCGAACCGCCCCCCTCGCACCCATTTAGTACCCCACTGCTCGGGGACCTTGGGAATTGTTTTTGTGATTACATCATTAACCTTTATAAAAACAAGTGATTATTACGCTCATACTTGAGAAATCTTTAAGTATTTGCGTATATTGAAATTTAGACCTACTGAACTACAGATGTATTTTTCAATATTGTCGTGGAGTTACTCGTAACCGCCCCTACTTCGTTAATTAAAAAAAATGTCAGCAAACTTTGGAAAAGATATTTTATGAACAGTATCATTTTCAGTTAAAGTTTACAGTGGTTCTCAACCTTTTTTGTATGGTTACCCAAAACCAATTTTAATCCAGCTCCATTACCCCAATCATTAGGTATTATATTTTTATAATTTATGAATTATCACAATATTATTTTTTATAATTTCTGGATCGTGTCTCATTACCCCACAAAATAGTTGTCATCACCCCAAAAAATAGTTGTCATTACCCCAGTTGAGTAATTTACCCCTAGGTTGAGAACCACTGATCTAGAAACATACGTAGACTTTCTAAAAGCATTAAACATGTACTAACCAGTAGTCAATATTGTTTTTTTTTAATTTTTACTAAAAACAATTAGTAATTTTTTATGCTTTTTGAAAATTCCATGTCTCCAAGATAGCTTTTCCCGAAATTGTCCTTCTTGAGATATTTCGGTTTAAAACCTTTAACTTTCTTTCGATACTTGTTATGGAATAACCTTTACTGAATGAAATAAAATCGATCAATGCTCAATCATTGCGTATATATCCTTATGGAATAGAAGCGGAATGGTGTCTGAAAATGTTTGTTAGATTACCGAGGGGGTACCTGCATATCTCAGTATTGCGTATTCAGATCATGATGGGTTAGAGATTATGAACTGTCCAATCAGAGACCAGGTTTCATTTCTTCCAATGTCTGACTAATTAAAAGAAAGAAGTTTCGTTAGAACACACACACACACACACACACACACACACATATATATATATATATATATATATATATATATATATATATATAGATTCGTGTGAAGAGAGACCAACGCAAAGAACTGCTACGAGGTTACGATGTATATGCACAGGGTGAGTCAAATGTTCTGCCTCAAAAGTATTTGTTGTATAGTTATTTTGGGGGCAGGACTTCTGGCTCATCCTGTATATACAGTATATTGTATTGTAAAAGACTTGAATGGTAAACAGCAAAAGTTGGATGAACAAATGTTGTGCCATGATTTAATTCAATTTTAGGACTTTTTTTTAATAATAATTTATTATAACAATCTAATCCATGACCTAGTTCATGCTAAGATGTATAGATTTGAATACTTAAATTACTTGTTAAAACACACACACACACACACACACACACACACACACCACACACACACACTTTCATTTGAGGCAAATTATTAGTTTAAGATTTATATTCGTATAAAATGGACATGAATGTCTACAAGTATCTGTCGGGGGTTAAGAAGATGTTGATGCAAATGATATACACTATATTGCACGGCATACGTTCTATTCTAGATCCCAGATAGCGAGCAATCGTTGTGCCAACGTCTGTCCACTGGATACTTGCTATCGAGGAGGCTAATAATGACCATTCTTTTTATGGTAGGACAAAACATTTGGGTGGATTCAGAGGGACTCAAATACGAGATGGACTTCAAATTCATTAAAAAAACTCTTCCCAAATGTAAATAATTTCAGTTTGTGCAAATTCAATGGATGACTTTTAATCAGTCAACATTTTGTAGACGAAGAAAAATTCGTGATTTTAAAATTTTGAATTTTCCAAAGAAATAACTTCGGATGCCGCTCAAGTCTAAATTAAAATAATTTTACGTGACTCCTCTAACTCCCTCAATCCCCCCTAACTCCCGCAGACTTATTTGCGAAGGAGATGAAAGGGCTTCTCTCAAGTGAGGAAAACTCAAAGTGATTAGTGTCCGTCGCTCTGATTAAGATTAAAGATGTTAGTCAGTCACATACAATAAAATTTCTTCATGGGTGTTCCGAGAATACCAAATGATTAAAAGGTTTATACTATCTATCTGTCTGTCTGTCTAGGTATTCCGCAGAGATTCGTCTCTAAATCCACTGGAGACCATTTCCATTTCCTTGAGGTAACTTCATAAATGGGATCCATCACAGTTTGTAATGATGGGGTTCTTTAACTCTTTAGTACCCATTGTCATTTTACTGATTTTGTTCTGGCTAACGCAGTCTGGGAAAAGACTTCCGGGCGCTAAAGGGTTAACCTCCTTCGCACCATCTACTCGTAAGGTCAAATGACACGGGGGACTTACAGCTTTACGTGAGATCCGAACCACGGGTCACTACATAGTCAGGACGCAGCAGACGGTGTGTTATCCAACTACTATCAGACCGAATTTAGCTTAACTTCGGTGATAAACGGGAAGCGGTGTTACGACATTGACTACAACGACGTAGCCTTCCACAGCAGTTTATGTAAATATTTAATCCTTGCATCGTTTGTGAAATTAAGAGCACCTGTAAAGTTTTATTACTGAAATAAGAACCCTCTCAATCTCTCTCTCTCTCTCTCTCTCTCTCTCTCTCTCTCTCTCTCCTCAGGAATAATTGCTTCATCTGTATGTTGATAGAATATGCATGGCGACTCTACTTAATGCATTCATTACTTTGAAGGTCACACACACACACACACACACACACACACATGTATATGTATACATATATATTACATGAAGATTTAGAGATTTACTTAGAAACACAAGTAAATAAATTGTTCGATATTGTAATGTGAAGTTAGCTTACTTATATTGAGTATATGGGTAGAGAGAATTATATGTTCAGTGTTGTTAAAGACTTGGAGGAACTTAAATCCAGTGGAGTCAGTCATTTTGCTGTCGTAAGTTCATAAAATGATAACACAGAGACCGAAGAAAAACTTGTAGCACAGAAGAGTTTTCATCCATGGGTTGCTGGGCTACGTCCCGAATACCTTTCTTACCACTACACCATCCACAAAACCAAAAATTGCTATTATTACTGTAGTAGCTTTTAGTTTTCATATATTAGCATTAAGTTTACATTATATATATATATATATATATATATATATATATATATATATATATATATATATATATATATATATATCAACGTAAAGAACGACGCTTGTATAGGAGATATATATAGCAAATATATATACCACATTGAATAATCACATCACAGTGATTATTCAATGTGGGGTATAATCAAAGATAGAGTCAACGGCCAGAAACCTCGGGACTTCGATCACACGATGACTCTGATACGCTAAGAGTTCGAGACGTTGAATAATAACAAAGAACTGTGCTGCCCTATTCGTTGTTCAGTGGTTCAAAGATGCAACGTATGTATTGAACATGATGGAGGACACTGAATAATTTCTGTAGTAAATGATAAATATTATTCTTCACAAGGTGATTCCATTATTCTCGGTAAACCAACTTATGCCGCACCCTGTATAATATATATATATATATTCAAGTTTATGTTATTTGTACACAATTCCTATGTATGTTAATTTAAAGAATAGAGCCTTTTTACGGCTTTGACGTAGTTCTAAACAGATATTAAATAATATAATGTTTGAATGCGCCTCGGTGATGTAGTGGTTATCGTCGATGACTACGAATCCATCGGTCCTGGGATCGAGACTCGGTGATGCAGGCGGCGTACAGCAAAACCCAGTTGTTCATCCTTCCACACAATAAAAATTGGTTGGTAGATAAATGGGTACCCTGGGTAGCCTAGCGGTTAAGACTCTGGGCTTCTGATCGGGAGGTTGTGAGATCGAGTCCGGGCGAGAACTTTGTCATTTCTGACCGCCCGAGATGGGATTCCACGTTAAACTGTATGTCTATGGTAGAGCACCGAGCTTGACCTTCGACAGAATGAACAATTGGGGCGGAAGCAAAACCAAGGTTAGCCAAGGTATCTTAATTCAACAAAACTAAAAACAATACAACACGTGACTGACTTTAGAAACAACGTTGAATTTCACACTTTTGTTCATCTATCGTCATCTTTACTATGTTTGAATAAACAAATCTTTTGACATGATTTTGAATGCGTATTACGACTCGACAGATTCTCTTACTCGGATCGACAAAATTAGAACATCGACACTCTAAAACAAATAACTTAACCTAACCTAACCTACCCTAGTGTAACGGAATATAGGCTAACCTAACCTAGCCTAATCTAACCTATGATATACGTGACGATAAAATGTCGAGTCGATCAGATGTTATCCCGTCAACTGCTTTCAAACACATCTGGGTGCGTGTTGGGGGTGTTCGAGAAGCAGAATTATTCGTTCGACAACTCCTGAGTCCAAAATCCAGCTCAGTTGTGAACAAGAAAGAAATTGACAAAAACAATTTTCTTAAGTTACTTTTCGCCGAATTATATTACACTAAATATTTTGTTTTCGAAATTAAATTGTGTGTGTGTGTGTGTGTGTGTGTGTGTGTGTGTGTGTGTGTGAATTCAGAGTGACCTCACAGTCTTGTTTTAGGAGTGTCGTCTCACTTTTGAACATTCCTAAACGAGTTGTTAGTCGAAGAATACATTTTTCTTTTCATTTTTTTTAGATACTCACCAGACGCCGATGCCCAATTTCACCCAATTAGTTCGAATGCCTCACAACATCAGGTTAAAGAACATCACCTAGAGGTCGGAGATGACAATGCCCATGTGAACATGTACCCAAGTAAGTTGTTTTTAATTTTTACAACTGGGAAGGCAAAATATCAAAATATGGTATCTGATATTCGTATAACATTGTAGATAGTGCAATTCCTTTTTTTTCAATTTTTTTTATAGATATCGTGGTAAAATATCGTATTTACCTTTTTCAGTTTTTGTATAGATATTGTTGTAAATATGTATTTCTCATTTTCAGTTATTGTAGAGAGTGGCCACAAAGTCTATTTGCAGTGAAATTACAGCATATATGTAGGTTGCCCTTGTTTTTCATGTAAAGGGACTTTGTGGCCACCTTATATACACTCTAAATGGTAGTAGACGTTTGGTTGTACAAGTATATATGAAACGTCTACTCGACATTTCTTAATGAACTTAACTTTGTGAAATAAATAATAGCTATTTTGAAAAGCTTACCAGACATTCCAAATATTCGAAAATGGTGCTTCAATATTTCAAATATATAAAGGTGCAGAAGTTAAAAATTTCATTTATATGATAATTTAATTCTCTATTGTTTGCTCCTAGACGCTTGCGCATTGTGGTTAAAAATCTATATAAATTGTGACGCAATCCAGTTATTTGCTCGTATTCAGGCTATCTCGTAAAAAGTAAAAACTATTGTATTTGTGCAAATTATGTATTCATTTATTCCATGTAGGCTTAGGTCATTCATGCATTTATTAATTTCATTTATTTGGCTAAGACTAGGCTAGTAAAGTCTTTCAAAATTAAAACTAGATTGTGATCCTGAGCCTAGCCTTAGACCTAAGCTTCTTAATATACAATAGGCCTACCCTAGGTTCAATCTCTAAGTTAGACAGCCTATACTTCACAAAAGACACTGATACATTAGAAAAGATTCAGACCAGGGCAGAGGAACCAAAATAAGTCCAGAACTGAAAAGTAAAACATTCTAGGAAATATTAGCTGAATTAATATTAGCTAATTAGCTGAACTAAATATGTATTCACTTGAAAAGCGTCGACTTATAGGAGAAGTAATTCGAGTATTTAAAACTGGTAAATGACTTTGACAATGTAAATTATAAAACGTTATTTGATAAGGATACAGAGTCAATTCCAACAAAAAATGGATATAAAGTGAACATCAACCTTTTTTATGACAGATATTGTGAAGCAGTTTTTTTCATATAAATTTAAAATTATACTTAAACAAGACCTCCTTAATTAAACTTTCATCCATTATACATTTCATTGTTAGACAATTCATTAAACATTCCGGATGAGTGTTTTCAATTGTTTAAAAAACTGTGACAATTTAGATACTTCAAGTGGCTAACTGAAATGTCTAACAAAATGTTTAATTAATGTATCTAACGCATTAGACATTTCAAAATTCACAAAAATTGGGTCGATGAAACGTCTAAATAGTCTAATTAAATGTCTACTTCAGTTTAGAGAGTAGATATTATATAGACATCACACTTACTTTTGCCAATTTTAATATAAAATATCATTGTAGATATCACATTTACCTATTTCAATTTTTGTATAAATATTATTATATCAGACACTGACTGCATGGGCAATAAATAAAGTCCAAACGATAAACTTCTCAATGTATGCAATATATCGACCTTCAATTATAAGAATGCTGAACATCTGTTCGCATCTGTTTTCATCGCCTTGAAAAAGCGGACACTAAATACTAAATAAGGTGAATGCGATATCTTCAACGATATCTACAATAAAAACTGGAAAAGGTAAATGCACAAATACGCCTTTTCCAGTTTTTATTGTAGATATCGTTGAAGATATCGCATTTACCTTATTTAGTATTTAATGTCCGCTTTTTCAAGGCGATGAAAATAGATGCAAACAGATATTCAGCATTCTTATAATTCAAGGTCGATATATTGCATACATTGAGAAGTTTAACGTTTGGACTTTATAAATTGTCCATGCAGTCAGTGTCTGATTTTTCTATTTAAATTCCTTTATCAACTGGGTAGGATGTTTGTTTCATAAAGGGAATACATAATATGAAACTTGTCCACTAGGGGAGGGGAATGACGTCAGGCGTGGCCACGTCGCAACACCTCTTTCCGTTACACCATCGTTAGGTTAAGCGACATTGGGTCTGTTCAATCGTTGAATTGGTTCCAAACTCTGCGTTCATATTATGCAATAACTCGTAGTTGGTTCGAATCCCATTTAAAACTGTATGTTTCTCCGTCATTTTGGCGTTACGAAGGACGCTAATCATACCAAACATTACTATTATGATTATTATTTTACGAAATCATAATGAAATATAATTATTGATGAAACAGTTATTGTATTTAACACCCAAGAATCTACAGTGTTACACTCCCCCAGCGTCAAAGCTGTCCGCAAATTTGCAATTCTAGAAACTTGTCCGAAGTGTTCCCTCCAAAAATTGGTCTTCTTCTAAATGTTTATGAACGTTGCGTAAAAGTACTTTTGTTTGCTGAGTTGCAGAGGCTTTCGGTTTAAGGCGATTTTAATGTACGTACATATTTCCAAAAAGAGAACAGTTTGTGGACGTCCACGTCGGGCAACTTCTTTTTCTTGAGCAAATTAAACCAACAAACCAACAACTACACATTTGATGAGACACCTTTGATCAAGATCCTTCTTAGAGAGAATTTATTCTCTGTAGTTCTATTTTGCAATGAACAAACTTACGTGCTGTTAAGTTGGTGCTTCAATATGTAATGCCAACCCTTTTTTTATTTTCTTCTTTTAGTGTTCCAAGATGTCCACGTAATGATTTTCATGGGTTTCGGGTTCCTGATGACCTTTTTGAAACGTTACGGATTTGGCGCAATCGGACTGAACTTCCTGGTAGCATCAACGTGTCTTGAGTGGGCAATTCTCGTCAACGGATTCTTTCATTTACACGACGGAACTATTTACGTTGACTTAAACTCGTAAGTTGTATAGATAAGATCATTAATTATAGAATGAGGTCATAACTAGAATGAATATAATTTCTTCGCCTATTCAAAGCGACTTCGACTTCAAGTTAATGACAACCATCTTTGATTGTCTCAATAAAACGCAGATTGTGGGAATGTCTTTATATTAAAATATGTTAATTAACAGTGAAAACAATAACAAAAAATTAGGTTAAATTAACAAAGACTTTAAAATAACTACATGAGGTTATATTTAAAACGAAATTCTTTACTTTGTTGCCATGTTTATTACTGTCGTGTTTTCAGACATTCATGGAAGTAAATATTTAAATATTTAAGCCTACGCCATTTATGCAAATGTAGACACACTTTTATATATTTAGAAAAATATTTATGTATTTACGTCTTTAGATGAATTCTAAACACATTTTCTTTACCATAAACATATTACAGTTTACTGGCAGCAGATTTTGTAGCGGCGACTGTCCTCATCAGTTACGGAGCTGTTCTCGGGAAGACCACTCCAACTCAGCTTATTTTAATGACCATCATGGAGATTCCGATCTTCACTCTCAATGAAGTCATTGGAAGGAAATACTTTGGGGTACGCTCTCAAGAAAGGATTCATTGTTCCAATCACTCGAACTAAAAATGGTTTCTTTGTAAAAATGTAAATAAATAAATAAAAAGTTACATACATTTATGATCTGACAATTCCGACATTTCTAATGAGTTAATATTACCTCAGACGTTTCGCCTCTATTCATTAAAAGCAAAAATAAATCGCTCGTCTAACAGAATTTTTAAGTTGATCACATCTTATCATTAAGAGTCCGATTCTAAAATTTAAGTCATCTTTACTGAATCAGTTGGGGTACGTCGTGACCATGTTGCGACACCGCTTCCCATTAGATCAGCGAGTTTAACCAATGTTAGTTCCACTGAATAGTTAGACAAGTAACCATCTTCTGAGTTCGCATGATGTAGCGACCCTCAGATAGTTCGGAAATCCTATAAAGCTCTAGGTCCCCTCCTTCACATGACCTATTTCTCAGTTAAGAAGGAGGTTAAACAATCTTGAATATTATTATTATTTATTATTAGTAGTAGTAGTAGTAGTAGTAGTAGTAGTAGTAGTAGTAGTAGTAGTAACTCTGTACAAAATTTTAATTTTCATCGTGTTTTTTTTATGCTTTTCTAGATTTCCTTCTTATCATTTCATTTACAAATACTTTTTCCTCAGTTATTTATTATTACAAAACACTAATATATTCTCTTTTTAAATGGCAGGCCATTGATATGGGAGACTCCATGTTTGTTCACGCTTTTGGCGCCTATTTTGGATTAGCGGTCAGTTTCATGCTGCAGAGACGGGACGTGAGCACGTCGAAGGAAGGGTCCTCATATCGATCCGATCTCTTTGCGATGATTGGTAAGGAATTAGTGTGATGCGTCGTCACATGAGCTCTAAATATTGACTTACAATGCGTCTATCATTGCCTCCTTTTTGCCAGAGTGGTTCGGTTTCGGGAAGGTGAGTTAAAATGAACGGGTTTGCTTCTTCATTTCTCCCTTCAATTAAAAGACGCCTCTCGCTCACCGTGCTCACTGTAAAATCTGTACGTCTCATCTACTTCCAAGTCCGAGGGTACATCTGAAATTAAATGTACGTTCGAATCACGAAGTATTGGAAATGTACATGGGAAGCAGGGTGGTGTATCAGGGCCAAAAAAAGTAACGCGATACGATACTCGATACATTGGCAAAACTGTATCTCGTTACGATACTAGATATATGAATAATATATGTATCGCGATATGATACGATACGATACATATATATATATATATAATACACAGTGTGTGTGTGTGTGTGTATATATATATATATATATATATATCTGACCGGCAATCGGAAGATCCCGGGTTCGATTCCCGGGTGGAATGCGCCTCGGTGGTGTAGTGGTTAGCGTCGCTGACTATGAATCCATCGGCCCCGGGTTCGAGACCCGACGGCAGCCGGCGCGCAGCAAAACCCAGCTGTTCATCCTTCCACACAATAAAGAAAGTGGGGTAGATAAATGGGTACCCTAGGTGGCCTAGTGGTTAAGACGCTGGGCTGGTGATGGGGCGTGGTTCGGATTCCACGTTAAACTGTAGGTCTAAGGTGGAGTGAAAAGTTTGACCTTCGTCAGAATGAACAATTCGGGCGGAAGCTAACCAAAGGTTTTTTTTAACCAAAGGTTACCTCATTTTTCATTTGTTCGTTCTCTCTTCTCATTTTGCGCGAATGTTCTCCTATACAAGCGTCGTTCTTTACGTTATTTATACTGCGTGTTCTTTGCAGTTGAAATGTGTGTATATGTATATATATATATATATATATATATATATTATATATATATATATATATATATATATATATATATATATATATATAGGGCGTCCCAAAAAATGTATACACACTTTAAATAATTATAAAGGCAGTGTTTATTAAAATACATTTCATTTTCAAAATGTAATAGAATCTACAGACATTATTTAATTGTTTTGTCAACGCCTGTTTTCAAACTGACGTCCGTTCTGGTCCAGGCACTGCTGATAACGCGAAGCAATGGAATCGCAAACATCACGAAACATTTCGTTTGGTATTTGTGTGCATTCTCGTTCAATGGCTGCTCTCAATTCAGCGACTGTTGCAGGTTTTATAGCGTAGACTTTGTCTTTTAAGTATCCCCATAAAAAAAAGTCTAGTGGTGTGAGGTCTGGTGAACGCGGAGGGTATTCTACGAAACCCCTTCGTCCAATCCACATCCACATCGTGCCAAGTACCACTCGCAATACTCCACTCTTCGGTCCGGATCATCATCATCTTCATTAATAGCATGGACTAATCTTGGAATGTAACTTTTCCATTGACAGCGCTTCAAAATGCGTTGGACAGACGATTCTGAAATTCCTACCTCACGACTCGCTTGCCGCACAGATTTTCTTGGACTTTGGTGATACGTTTCCAGTACTCTTTCTTGCTTTGTGGGGCTTGTCGATGTCCGTGGTCTTCCGGAACGCTTCTTGTGGACATTCTGAACAGTTCCATCGGCTTCAAACTTATCTCTAATTCGAGTGATGGTAAGTCGCGTTGGTGGATCTGTTTGAAACTCCCTCCTAAACTGTCTTTGCACTTCAACTGCGTTTTCACACTTCCAGTAGCATTTTAGAATGAATTTCCTTTGTTCAAAGCTTAGTCTGACTGCCATTATTAATTCTAATGGGTTTAACTTGGAAAGAAAGAAACATCAATTGAGCTATCAGCTGTTAAAGTGTGTATACATTTTTTTGGGACGCCCTGTATATATACATAATATATGACATATTATGAAACAACTGAATTACTTTTTATTTTTACTGAATTTTACAAACAGTGACTTCTTAAACAATTGATCAGACATTCTGTTTCTCTTTCAAGGAAAGAGATTTTCCAGCTATGCTAAAAAGTCTCAACCGGAGCGTTTGATGGCAGTGTAGTGTTGTATTTTATGAACAGTTCTTTTATCAAAGGATACATGTGTAATTGTTGAATGTCTGAAGAATTATTCGCTAAATAATTAGATAATTCTTGATGAGGTTTGTTCTTACTCTCACAAGCACTGGATACAGCAGCGACTCTGAGAGTGGGATTGGGGGATGGGGAGGGGAGAAGATGGAGAAGGGAGGGGAAAGATCACTGACTGAGTCTATGATAAAGTATCGCGTTACTGACATTTATTTGTATCGTATCTTTCGATACGATACAAATAATAAAAAATGTATCGCGATACTACCCCACCCTGATGGAAAGTACCCGACTTCTGAACGCACAATAAATGCCCGAGAGTACATCCTACATTAAATATGCCTTCGAGTACTCTTTTTATAGGCAGTACAGTACGTAGAAAGTACAACGTAGCATGAGAAACCACTAAAGGCGTATAAAACATAAATTAAATTTTAGTTTTGTTTAGTACCATTCCAACGTAATTTTTTTTAACTTAACTTTAATCGATGACAACAACAGCTCCCACTCAATGTACAGAGTCTTCAACCCATTAGGCCACTTGGTGTTAGTAAACTAACTTAACCAAACGGGTATAGTACAGTACAGTTTTACTAAACAAACTTTTTCAGATTAAAAAAAAATGTATTTACATTTAAAAAATTTATATTCAGAAGAAAATAATTATAAAAAAATTACATTTCTTTAAAACTACAACAACTGTATTAATTCTCAAGGGTTGAATTATTTATAAGGTCATTTTATGAAGGTTTGTATGAAACGTCATCATTTCGTGGCAGTGACCCACAGTCCATGAATACACTGTGCATTTAATTTACTTGATGTAATGAAGTATACACGATAACACACACAAAATATGAATTTTCCTTTTATATTAAATATATTTAATAGGGTTCATATGTAGTATTTAGGAAAAATAGCTTAGAGCGTTAAATAAAGGGTAATTATTGAATGTTTCACCAACACTGAAATTAATATCCAAAATACATTTTTCTAATATATTTTGGTGTGTTCTGTTCTGATATGACCTTCATATCATGCGCAAATGAACCCGTGTGTTCTCCGATTGTGTGTGCTAACCGGGGGGGGTCTTTGCCCCCACACACACCCATGATAATATATACGTACTAAATTTGGTAATTATTGAATGTCAAGGTCACTGTTGGTGAAACATTTAATAATAACCAAATAAAGCACATTCTGAGCATTTATTTTTGTTTTTTATAGTTATGCCTTTGTTGCGTAAGTACAAGTTTTCTTCGCGCTTGCGTCTAATCATAGAAATTTCATATAAATTTCCAGTAACTGATTTAAAAATATATATTATATAAAAAAAAATTAAAGCAATCTTTAGACGCAAAATTATGTTAGCATAAAATAGATGGGGGCCGAATGTTATGTCACGTGTAGCATGTAGTTTGGAAATATATATATTACAGAAAAATGTACTTCAGGTCTCCTTGCCAAATACGCTGTCAGCTCACTTGCCCACTCCGAATCAAGGATTCACTGTTGTATCATACTTTCGGGTTACTTCGACATTGTAACTGCTCCTGAAACCAAACCTTTCTTGTACTTTTCACATACCTTCTTTGAACATCTGAGTATACTTTTCGTAACGTTCTTATAGGAGTATTTGGAAAATATACACAAAGCACATTTTTTAGAGTGTAGGTAAATGGGGAGAGTCGAGCAACTGGCTCCGCCTCCCGTAAAACCGAGCTCCGTCGCACTTAACACAGATGCGGTAAGTACTCTTCAACGTTTAACTTTTAGGTTTGTCATACCTCGAGAGGCATTACAGTTTAAACTAACCGTAAGTTCAAAATTGTTTTCGTTTGTTTTTCAGGTACGTTATTCCTTTGGCTTTACTGGCCCTCCTTCAATGCAGCAGCTGCCACCGGAGATGACCAACACAGAGCTGTCATCAACACTTACCTCTCTCTCTGTGCTTGCTGTGTTACTTCCTTCGCTCTATCTTCACTCGTCCATCCAGAGAGGAAGTTCAACATGGTTAGATATCTTGATAAAAAAACGAACTCATTCGTTTTACAAGAATTAGTTTTAATGTTACCTACTTCACTAATCTTGATAATATTAGTGATATTTAGTGTCTAAAATACGTTTGAAACTGCTTAAGACAAATTATGTTTTATTTTTATTCGATATATTCATACATAAGAGTATAATCCGTTTAAAATTAAGAATTAAAACTTTTAAACAAATTTTTAAAGTTCGTTTTAATTAAAATAACCACAAGGAAAAATACTTAAAATATTATCACTTTTAAATGTTCGTTTTAATTAAAGTAACCACAAGGAAAAATACAAAGAAATATAATTTCGCACTCATAACCAATCAGACATATTACATTCCACCATAAGTAAAATATAATTTTTGTCCATGTTTCTTTCTAACAGGTACACATTCAAACAGCACATTGGCAGGGGGAGTAGCTATAGGAACATCCGCTGATCTTATGGTTCACCCCTGGGTGCTGTTCTTGTAGGAATGGTCGCTGGCTTTATCTCAGTCTTAGGCTATGCTTATATCACGGTAAGGAAAGATTGTATAAAAGCGCAGAAAGTGAACAATAATAATAATAAATATTATTATTATTATTATTATTATTATTATTAATAACAGTTTAAGTGAAAATCCTATCTAGTTTATATAGGTACTCCGAATAATTTGAAAGTAGTATAGGTGTAAGCGATTTATACGAAACCTAGAAATTTGTACGCCAACATTTGTACGACGGAAATTTATACGCCAGCATTTGTACGCCAGAACATTTATACGACTGGAAATTTATACGCCTAGCATTTGTACGACGGTAATTTATACGTTATACGGAAGAAATTCATGATCAGTTAATAAAATTGAATTTGAAACTAGATAAGTTAAAATACAAATTATCACAAATTATGAAATTACATATTACAATAATTAAATGCATAATTGAAACTAGATTTCAGCTTATCAATTTAAGAGAAAATGTAACTAGCGATATACAGAACGAATGTCATTTAAAAAATCGGAGAACAAATCTTGCGAGTTTTTTCTCATTAATCTCCAGACCTAACCTAACCTAACCTAACCTAACCACCTGTACCTATTCAATAACCATTTACCTACCTGTCAATCCTTTAATGCGCTGTGATACATGATAAAATTTAAAATTCTTCAAATTGAAATTATTTTCAAAATATTTAAATAATGTTTACTTTTATTTATTTATTTATTTTTTTGCACCTGTGCTTATGTTTATATAAAAAAATGAAGTCACGGTTATTATTTATCATTGGTAGATCGCATACTTAAGTCAAAAAAGTCCGGTAAAGCGCATACTTAAATTACCGTCGTACAAATGTCAGTCGTATAAATTTTCAGTCGTATAAATGTTCTGGCGTACAAACGCTGGCGTATAAATTTCCGTCGTACAAATGCTGACGTACAAATTTCCGCACACGGATTTATACTTGCATCTTGAAGGATGGGGTGCTGGAGAATTAGATATCCCACCCTTACTTCTTTTACCACAAAAGAAAAATTAATTATAATTGGAGGATTGGAAGAGAGAGTGATTCAAGTGCATTCAGAATGCCAAAACTCAAGAAGTGATCCAAATACTTGAGTAACCTCTGATCACAGTTTTTTTCTTCCCACAGAGTGAGATTTTAGTCAGTTTTGCGGCAAAAATTTAACTTGAATTACTTTCACTTCCAATCGTCTAATTAGTATGAGATAAATAGTATGCCTTCTTCTCTCCTTGTATAGCCGTTCCTGGCCTCCAAACTCAGGATTCACGATACGTGTGGTGTTCACAATCTTCATGGAATGCCAGGTGTCATAGCGGGCATAATAGGAGCTATAATGGCTGCTGCTGCTACTGAATCAGAATATGGTGCCAGGTACTGATTCTAGTTTCAATCATAACTGC